>JACJUY010003738.1:19688-81660 GCA_014220935.1 Platorchestia sp. MABIK | reverse complement strand
TGGTTAGTACGTTACGTTACGTTGGTTAGTACGTGACGTTACGTTGGTTAGTCCGTGACGTTACGTTGGTTAGTACGTTACGTTGGTTAGTGCGTTACGTTACGTTGGTTAGTACGTTACGTGACGTTGATTAGTACGTTACGTTGGTTAGTACGTTACGTTGGTCAGTACGTTACGTTAAATCTGTCTGTGCTCACTGCTCCGTCCTCACTTCTAGTAGCGCTCTTGATAACTTGATAGGTGTCCTGTTGTCAAGTCCTAAATTTTGCAGCCTATCCCGGTATTTCACCTTGTGAGCAGTATAACCAGCGTGCGAGATATACTCACATTAGGAAAGGGGTTCTCGAGTCCCCTCACTGCTTGGCCATTAGATGTGTTCCACCTCACAAGAATGCTGCATGCGAATATGGAGCCTGTCTAACTGTGTGCCTTACGCACTGAGGAAGGAGTTCATTGATCCTGCAATAGGCCCAGGATTGCTGCGTTTTTGTTACGTGCAGCTGTCCTACCATTATGCCATGAATGGTGCATTAAATCATTTAGAAATAAAGTACCGTTTTCCTTGGATTCTTTCTAAATTACTGATGTTTATTGCAAAGTTATTGAATTATTACTATGACCATCTCGAATTTTACTGTACTTACTGGACAAAAACTTCAGGTAAATTTGGCGCATCCAATGACGGTCACTTCGTTGTCTTTTTGTTCACCTGATACAGGTTTCTTAAGCATTAAAGTGTGAACTATGACTCGCTGAACTACATTTCAAGAATAATATCGCTGTAGCTGAAGAACTAAACTTTTAGCCTTGCACGTTCACGTCCTATATCAGCGATCTTCAAAGTCGTGATGATGTCAGTGCTCGCTGTACTCAACTTTTACTGACTTTTTGACTGCTCATTTTCCGGAACATTTTGTCTACTTTTTCAGATCTTTCTATGCAACTCAACATTGGTTTGTTCGAATTCAACAATCGATCTGGGTTCCTACTGAAACCTGACTTTATGATTCGTCCTGACCGCCGCTTCGATCCCTTTGCTGAGAGGACCGTCGACGGCATCATCGCTGGCACAGTTTCTGTTAAGGTCAGGAGAGAATCACCATTCAGTATAGTTTCATGCTCGTAGTTCATTCTCTTGCCTTCGACTCCGGTTATTGAGTTCGAAATGTCCGTCCATGAATCAATTGTTTAAAAGAAGATGATAGACAGATATCGCTTTCGGATTGATTTTGAGTGTAATACTTTTCTCAGCATGCATTGTGAAGCATTCAGAAAATTTTCATTATTGCATGAATTTGTGCGATCGCCTATATTAGCAGTTTCATTAACCGATGATGATTTTGACAGGTCATATCTGGCCAGTTTCTGAGCGACAAGCGGGCAGGGTGCTACGTCGAAGTGGAGATGTACGGACTACCTGCAGACACCGTGCGCAAACGCTTCAAGACCAAGACGGTGCCCAATAACGTCATCAACCCAGTTTGGGACGAGGATCCTTTTGTCTTCAAAAAGGTTTTCTGTCGAAGGCAATGTATTGCAAATATATCTATTCTTTGTGCTATGACTTACAGCTTTTTTAAACTGGTTCAATATTAACACTCGTGCAGTATCTACATATATCTAGTGCTCTAGGTGGAAAGGTTAAATTTTTCAAGAAATCAGATTTGATGTAGATGTCCCTTAAAAAGTTCAACATTTACAAACACATTGTGATGGAGTGTAATTTATATTGAATAACCTATGTTGCGTTTGCGATAAGGTTGTTCTGCCGGAGTTGGCCACCCTCCGCATCGCGGCCTACGAAGACTCGGGCAGCAAGCCGCTGCTCGGTCACCGCGTGCTGTCGCTGGTGGGGCTGAGACCAGGCTACCGGCACATCGTTCTGCGCAACGAAGCTGGGCAACCTCTCGGCCTTCCTTCTCTTTTTGTGTACATTAAGGTGCGCGATTATGTCCCGGACGGCCTGAGCGATTTCGCAGAGGCTCTCGTTAACCCTATCAAATACCAAAGCGAGCTGGAGAAGCGTGCTCAACAACTTTCCGTCTTCCAAGATGACGATGACTGCACGGATGGTGAGGAGGACTCCAACTTCCCTCCTAACACACCAGTTGCGACGAGTTTCAGAGAAGGTGCTGGAGTTGGTGGCCTGGGGCTTGGCACGAGTGGTGGTGGGGATGCTGGTGGTGGTGACAGAGGTGGTGGTGTCGATGTGGGAGGTACTAATGGTGATGTGGTGACTAGTGCCGCGGGCCATAGCAGTGAAGTTAGTGGGCCGCGGAGACAAAATTCCGTCTCACACAAATATCAACTTGCAGCCAAAGTGAGTGAAGAAAAGTCATCCCTGGATTTTCCTGCCTCTTCTTTGGAGACGGTCGTAATCGAAGCCGAAGATCTCGAGAAGCTGAGTACACATAAAACCTTCAGAGAAAAGAAGCTCAAAACAGAAAAGGAACTTTATGAAATTCGGAAAAAGCACAGGAAGGAAAGACAAGGTCTTGCTAGTGGTGTGGACAAGAAAAAGAAGGAGCTTGTCAAACAGCACTCTAAGCTTGAAAAGAAAATGTCCTCTACTAAAAGCATGTGAGTACCACGTAGTTAATTTTAAGAGAAGTGTCTTTATGCCCTTTGGCATCATTATTGATGTGGTAGTGAAACTATTTATTATAAGTACGACGGCTTGTTTTTTTTTTGGTTTACTATTTATGTGTTCATTTGTAATAATAAAGGTAAACTATCGATTCAATTTCACAATAATTTCTTTTTCACGTAACGATTACGCAGTAAAAACGTCAGTTTTCTGAGGAGCAAACTTGTCATAACAAAATGTTGTCAGTCAAAAGCTTGAGACTGAGGTGTGTTCCTCCTTCTACGGTTATTCCTACCAGGAGTAGATAACAAGAGAATATCAGGGCGCTTATCAAGTAAGAAATTCATCGACGAAAAATTTACTAGTCAACAAAAATGATGAAGTATTTGAAGTTGTTAAAGACATAAAAGGAAATGTAGCAACCACTTATCGATGATGGGTCACCTCAAATTATCTCAACGGAGAAGAAAAATGTCTCCATATTTGAGTCCTTGGGCGTTATTTCGATAGTAATCGCAAAAGATTCTTCACTTCACAGTAGAAATTAATTTACTGCTTAAAACTATAGAAATGTGTGATGGTAATACTCTGTTTCTGGCTGAAATACGTACCGTGACTACGGCAAAAAACTGGCACATTGAGCATTTTTATCATTCCAAATTTTAAACCAGCTCATAGTAGTAGGACACCTTTAAAACTTACATTTTACACTGAACTTCTCGGCTAATGCAACTCTGACCAACTCTTTATTTGCATTTTGCATTATCCTGCTGAGTTATGCTTGCAGTAGAAATTTATCGCTTAAAAATAATGTAATCGAGGTAATCATATTTCCTTGAGGCGTTTAGTTTAATTTAAATTCATTAGTTTGAAGTAAATGCATTAGTTTAGGGTAAATACATCACTTTAAGGCAAATATCACTGTTCAAAGTGAATATACATATCAGTTCAAAGTAAATACATCAGTTCAAGGTAAATTGATCGGCTTGTAGTAAATATATCTGTTCAAGGTAACTACACCAGTTTACGGTAAAAACATCAGTTGTGTTACCTACAATGTAGAGGGGAAACTGCTCAAACAGAACGTGCTTAAAAATTTGTATTTTATTCTTCAAGGTCACACATTCAAAATGAGGTTTTCGTTGTGACAAGATATGAACTCGTTCGAACGTGACCATGTTCTTTTATGGTACTTCCAGTTCTGTAATAGTTTTCTGATTTTCGCTCTAGACTTAGTCCAAAATACTGGCATAATTTTCAACAAAAACGATGTTGCTGTTATGTGAACTAAAATCGTTGCCTATTTTGCGCTCTCCAACTCTTTAGATAGTTAGTAACAGTTTTCAGGTAAAAAATTTTTCTTTTTCTTGGGGTAAACTAATTTTTGGGCTTGATAAAATTGCGGCCAAAGATCCTGTTGCCTAGTTTGAGCATACACAGAGTCTTTCAGATATTTTCGCAAAAATTTAAGAACGTTGGTAATTCTGATACCCCTAAAATTTGGCGACACAGATTTTCATCAGGTACGATAAGTTATCCGTGAACACGGCGAATAACATTTAGAGTTCATTGCAAGATTTAGCAATCGAGAGGTTCACCCTTGAACTCCGTCGCCTGGGCCGAAGCCCAGCCTTCGTTGTAAAATCCCTCCAACATCCTAGGGAGACAGTTCACGATGTTCGTAGGCTTTTTGTAGAATCTGCCCAAGATTGCAGAGCCAGGAACGTAAAATTCCGGGACCTCGCTTTCTGGCCAGCCTTAAAAGAAGCGTAATAACAACACGATTCACATAACGATCAAAGACCTTAGCATAACCTCTCATGCTTAAGGGAGGAAGCATCTCCTGACTAATAAAATGAAAGAAATTCATTTGAACAGGTTCAAGAAAAGTTCGACATAGTTGAAAATCCACAGAAAACTATCAAATTCTTTTCTGATGAGAAAATTTTCACCGTTCATAGGGCTTGTTACAGACGGAACGATCGCTGGATTGCCTCTTCGACAACTGACGTTCAACCCACGGTGAACACGAAGAAACCAGCTAGCGTCATGACCCGCTGCGTAGATTCTAGTAAAGGTGACGTCTTCACCCACTTCGCCGACAACGATAAAGTGAATTTTGAATCTTGCGAATAGAAATAGATCCATTGATGAAGGCCTAAGCTTCAAGTGAGAAGTTCATGTTCTAACAGGACTTGGCTCCCGCCCACACGGCGAGCAATCCCGTTGACTTTCTCGAGAAGTCCAGTGTGCGATTCTTGGGGAAAATTTTTTGGCCTTTCAACTCCTACCCGTTGGATTTATATTTTTGGTCGTAAAGCTTAAAGCTTTTTTCAAGTCCCACAACAGCGTTACAGCCCTGGATAATGACTTAAAAAGGCCGGAGTGTTTAGAAACAGGAAAAGTTATCTTCACCGCGTCCACCTTTCGAAAGCGTGTAAAAGCCATCAACATGGTTGTAGGCGGTCGTATAGAATAAAACTCTTGTTCTCCTGGTCAATTGAATACACTGTCAAATTTCAAAGTATTATATTATTTCTTCCTTGAATTATCAGGATTTAAGCATACAGTAGAAAGGGAAATTGTTCGGATTTACCTGAAGACCCTGTATATACGTAGTCATTGCATGCGTGTCTCAGTGAGTTATAGGCAAAATACATACTGTGGGACCTAATACCACGCTGAAGACGCACAGTTATCGTAAATGTTTTTGTCACCTGAATAACGTGCATTCCATGCCATCTCTAGACCGCAAATGGCGGATGTTTTGTGAGTGAGCTTCATACTTGTATTCTCTTTCGAGACGAATGTAAAATTTTGCTGCATGACTTGTTATGCTTCTGTTGTAGTGACCAGAGTTTAATTTTTTTCAAATTGTACGGCTGCGTTGATCTTCGGCAGCTTTTTACGTTGCCTCTATTGTGTATTTGCATTTTGTTCATTTATTGATGTATAGCATGCTGTGAAATGAATGGCAAGGATTTCTAACAAATTACTGATAGTCAGTAGGATTACGGCTGCTGCTGGCTGTTCACGTAACGTCAAGCAAAATATTTGCACTGGAACAAAAAACTTTTAACTTAATCGAGTAACTTAGATTAAGTCATGTTAATCGCTCCCACCCACATTGATGATTTCATAAAACAGATTTCATTACTAAATAATGTTGAGCTGTCTCAACTATTGGTGTTTTTATATTGTGATGTTCGTGTAAAATATAATTGAAATGAGCATTTTTTCTTTTTAATTTTGTTTTGTCATAAATGGATATCATTATTCTATCATATGAAGAATTAATGGACTCTAATAAAAAGAGTATTTGTGCAAAGTAACCCATACTAGAGATTTATCATTTTCGGGTACCGTGCCAATTAGCAGTAAGATATCTTTCAAATTCTGCTACTCGAGCATTGCGCTGCGGATCATCTTATGTCTCCAGTTTACTTGTATAAAGTATTTTCATTACTAAGCAGTTAGAAAACCTGATTCTCACTTCACTGTCAACTCGCCTGTCACCTTCCCTTTAGACCGCATGAAAACTGGCTATGTATTGCTAAATAAAGAGGCCGTATACTGATAAATAAAGCTGCTTTATGTATATTGCTAAATAAAGCATTGTGTGTAATGAAATGAAGCTGCTGAGCATTGTTCTGTAAATTGACTTGTGTTTTTTCAGTAATATATTTTCTAGCTTTTTGCCATACTAAGACGTTGTCGCAAGCTGAATGAGAGAGGAAAATAACTTTACGTGGGGACAGCTGCTCAGTTCACTCATTTCCGAGTTTTAGCAGATTGTATCAGAATGTTAGAATGGGTGCGTTTTTGCTACACTTCATGTGGAGCTACTTACGCTGTTGAGCTGTTTCTAATCCCTCTGAGTCTGCCGAGCTTGAGCATACGCCAGCTTCGACTGCTATAGGTCCCAGAGGGTCGTGGAGCTCGTGTTAACTTCGCACCATATATGAAACTACTCCATGTGAATGCTCGGAAAATTCCCGTGCTGCACTGAAGCAGGTTCTGACGATCTTTTTCCTCTGTGATGCAAGATACTGTAGTTACCAAAGTTATTTCATATTCAGATATGACTATTCTTCTACAATCCAGCGCTGCTCTCTGTTTCGCTAAGTAGAAATTATGCAAAGCCAAGTAGTGGCCCTTTTTGCTTCACTGTTCAGATCGTGCAAAGGAGTGAAAATTAAGTATGAAAGATTAAGATTAAGTAATCCAGCTTAACTTTTGTATTGAACTTTTTTTATTCAGTTATTCATTAAATACGTGCTAACATTCATCTTTCTTGGGCAACAATGCAATAAATTATTCCCACTGTTGATGAGTTTAACAGTATCATTCCAAAATTACTCTTGAGACACATTTTTCATTTTGAGTCCATCATTTATATTTGGCGTAGAAATGTAAGCAGAACATGTATCTCAGAACACTTTGTATAGGGAAACATGTCGTGCTTAGAATGTGAGTATATAACTTAATATACAGGGTGTTGGTGAAACTCTTGGTACAAACTTCGGTTACTAGTAGAAAATACAAATTTAAATACTTTTAAATCAGAGAAAAAATACCGAAAAACGCTTAGTTTTTTAATTATTGGGCTTAGAAGTTTTCAATGCTACCCTACCAGAACACAACAGCGATTTCGCAACCGACAGGAATAAAGGCAATATGGGGAATTAGAATGAACAAGTGTTGGCAGAATCGAACATGTTTTATTTACAGTTTAAAACATTAATTCACAGATTCAGGAAATTTCTAGAAATTCCTAGTCAACGTTAGCGACCCCTGGTGAGAAGCGTATGTGTATCTTTTGTCAGTTAGCACCGTGGCACTGAAATGGTAAGATGTATCGCCTTACAAATGCACAAATGGCAGACATGCATTTCACTTATGGTGCTGCTAATGGTAATGCAAGACGTGCTGCGAGAATCTATCACGAACGTTACCCTAATCGAGAAGTCCCTGATCATCGATTATTCACTGCATTGCACCGAAGATTGACGGAAACCGGCAATTTTAGTGTAAACAGAGTAAACGTTGGTCGCCCAATAAATTATCATCGAGAGCAAGAAGTGTTGGAACATTTCCGTAGAAACTCGCGTACGAGCACCCGTGCCGCAGCAGCATCTTTGGGTTTTCGTGACCATAGTACAGTGTGGCATGTATTGAACCGGAATAATTATCATCGTATCACTTCTAGAGAGTCCAGGGTCTCCTTCCCTTTGATTATGGTCCTCGTGAGCGATTCGCTCAGTGGTTTTTAGATCGGGGGGGTAGAAGATGCCAATTTTGCTGAGTGTGTGTTGTTTACGGATGGAGTAACCTTCAGCCGGGATAGAATTTTTGATTATCATAACTTTCACTCATGGCAGCAGAACAACCCTCATGTCATCCATGAACGTCATCACCAACATCGCTACACGGCCAATGTTTGGGCAGGTATCGTGCACAATCAACTCATTGGTCCATACATTCTGCCAGAGCGTCTTACTTGAGATGTGTACAAAATCTTTCTTGAAGAAGTCCTTCCTGGTTTATTGGAAAATGTGCCATTAGGTATTCGTAGACGATTTTGGTTTCAACACGATGGAGCTCCGGCACATTATGCTCTAAATGTGCGACGGCTTCTTGACCAACAATTTCCAAATCGATGGATTGGTCGTGGTGGTGCTGTGTCCTGGCCACCGAGATCACCTGATTTGACTCCGTTAGATTTTTTCTTATGGGGGGCACTTGAAGCCTCTGATTCATGCGACACCTGTGGAGTCGGAAGAAGACCTTGTCGCTCGAATTGCAGTCGCTGCTGGAGATATCGCTGACGACCCAGGAATGTTTGGCAACGTACGCAACTCGCTTCGACGAAGGTGTCTTGCGTGTATCGATGTTAATGGTCGAAATTATGAACACCTACTTTGATGCGTTACTTTCTATTATTTATTAAAGTACCTCATGTTATTTAACGTTTTTCATTACCCTCTTGTGTTATTATTGAACATTAGTGCATGTGGTTAACTAGGATCGCCGTGAGTTCTTGAAGCGCAGCATTAGAAACTGCTAAGCCCAATAATTAAAAAATTAAGCGTTTTTCGATTTTTTTCACTGATGAAAAAGTGTTTAAATTTGTACTTTCTAGTAGTAACCGAAGTTTGTACCAAGAGTTTCACCAACACCCTGTATATTGGAGTATTTAGTGTGGAGTTTCTGTGAGTGGAGAGGCCGGCTCGGTGTGTGGGAGCGAGAGCAGGAGTCGGTAACGGCGTGCTGTCCACAGAGATGAGAGCAGCCCGCCGGCGCGGCTGAGCAGCGAGCACCAGCACCGCCTCACGGAGGTGACGCAGGGCTACCAGGCTGCCCTGCACGCCATGCTCAGGCAGCAGCTCGACCACGAGCGCCGGCTGCAGGACAAGCATCACGAGGCCGTGAGTTGCGCCATCATTGCTCACGCAGTGGCCCAGTGGCGTCTTCTATGGTTTTCTGTTAAAAATATTACCTGTTGTGTACTGTTGTTCAGTTAAATGTTTGTAAAATGTTTTCGTAACATAGCCAATCTGTTGATTCTTCGTTTACATGTCATTTTTTGAGGTAAAATATTTCCATCACGAGACGGGTCCATTATAAGACATGCTTGATTTTTTGTAATCCTTTATTTTTAAATAATTTCCTATTTCTTTAAACTACAGCGCTTTCACTAGAGCATGCATATAATTGTGCATGAAATTTATTCATTTTTTTTTCAGCTGTACGCAGCGCTAGATAAGCTGTTGAAACTTTCACAAGCGGCGCAGCTGAAGAACCTGCAGAACCTTCACGACCGTGGCGTAGACGACCTCAAGAAGCGGCAGGACGAGTTCCTCAGAGACCATCGCAAGTCCCTCACCAAAACAACCACCGACAAGCAGGAGCTCGAGAGGTCAGACGCGGTTGAGCTATAACTTGTATGGGACACAGCATTTGTTTGTAACCTACTTCAAGGCATTGTACTAACGGACAATATATCACGCTGCTCAATAATGGAAAAATATTCATTTTCTTGCAAAGTTTCTACACGCATTAAAATGCGAGACAAAACATACCAACGGGTTTACTTGTGTTAAATTTCGTAAAAAACAGATTAAACAATTTATTGTTGATCTCATATCTCTTATAACTTGAAATAGTTATTCATAACATCTGATGACGAATGGGAAAACATTAAATTTGGGAAGTTTCTTAACATAAATGAGTGTAAGTAATCCAAGACCTTTTTAAGAATGGGCGCAGTATCACAACAGTTCAGTGCAGCGAGACCGACATCATGACCGCTTCTACAGTTGGTTTTTTGCACGTGGCCGTGCGTGTGGTTGCAGTAGTTCGGTCATAGGAACTCTTGCACTTTTTCTCCACGAATGGAAAACGAACCGCAGTGAGCGGCTACTGCTGCAGCGCGCTCCACTTTACGGGGCTCATAAGTAACTCAACTTATCTTAAAATCAATAACTAGAAAACTGAACCAGAAAAAGCAGGCAATAATTTAAAGCTATGCAGAAGAGTTTTGAATCTTATATATGTATAAAGTATAAAGTAGAATATCTTTTAAATCAGTATTATCGTTGAAAAAATTAAAAATCTGTTTTAATGGTACGGTTCATTCCTTTACCCTAGACCTCTGGAGTTATGCTGTTAACTTTTTGAAAGATGTTGCGCTTCATTTCCTTAAAATAAAACTTTCTTTCAAATATAACCAGAGTAAAAAATCACAACCATTTAAATCTGGAAATCGAGATAGCCATGACACGTGACCGTAACGTAAAGTTAATCGGTGCCGGAAATTTTTTGAACATAGTTATTGACCCTCGTGCTGTATGAGGTGAGGATTGTTGGTACAGTGAATACAATTTTCAATTAATTTCAAATTTCATCTATAACTTAAAGTTATTTCAAAATTCGTATGCTTCACCGATTTCTTGGCATCGCTTTTCAAAAAAAGCACATTACTTTTAGGCCACCCTGTACACTTCGTATGAGGAGCAATGAAAAAATGTAACGAGGAAAGAAATAACGAAGAAAAATTTTTAAAAACATTTAGCTGGAACGTTTCTAGACTAGGCTCATTTTTCACGAATTTTGCAAAAATGTAAATGAAGTTATGTATGATATATTTTTATACCATATTATTAAAATAATCTAATATAGAATTATATTATATTATATTGCTGTGTCCATTGTTTTAGTTTTCAAACGCGCACATTTTGAAAAATGTGCGTTCGAAATGCATGCAAACTTCAGCAAATTGAGATATACGCAAATTCAACACAATACGTCGGTTCCACCTGTCGATCTCTGTACATACATACATTCATACGGAGGGATGAGTATGAGAAATGAAGTCATTTGAACTGGTATTAAGGTAGCGTCTCTGTCTCCCTCCAGTATTAGAGAGCACTGCAAATGCAATCAAAATATCGGCAATAATATATTTAAAATATTGAAATCATTCTCGATTAATTTGATTTTTGTATTTCAGTTTTTAATCATACATAAAATGAAACCTTCTTTGACTGCCATGCAAAGCTCATATCCAGTCAAAATTGTGAACCGTTAGCTCATATTTTGTGTTATGTTTTGCGACTTTTTACATTTACTTTTTATTGGAATTTTTTCTTTCATATTGATTTCCTCTGCTTTATTATTTTTATTTTTTATTTGTACTCTCGTATGAACTTGAAAGTTCCGACTTTCCTCACGAACTGCGGAAGAATTAAGTGCCACATCGTGTTTACAGAACTGCCTTCATAGCTCAAATTGATATCATGTTCAGTGTGTCTCCTTTAGTTCACAAGAATTTGTATGCCAATCTTTCGATTTAAGAAAAACTATTTAATTCTTATCATGCAAATCTTTTAAATGATATCATATGTTTTGTGCATGATTGATTAGATAAGGCTAAGCTTGAAAGATTTCCCTTCGCTATTTCTTTCTTCCCTCTTTTGATGCGTAAATGAGATACAAAGAAAAGTTGGAGTTCTCCTGCCGAAAATTTTTCAAAATAAATTCGAACAAACGTCCTTTATTTTCCTTATTAAGATTAAGATGCAGTCACCACTTAGGAGATGCCCTTCTTCTACTAAGGTGTGTCTATTTATTGGTTTATGATAAAAGTTGGAAAACTATTTCCAATATTTAATTGTCTTCCAAGGTAAACTTTTAGAGTTCTTGAATGTTGTGTAGTGAAGGAAACCTACGTGATGTTTAGGGGCGTGCTAACGTTTTGAGCGGTGGGCAGAAAGAAGCGCGAGATGCGGCAGGCGCTCGTCATGAAGGGCCTCCAGGAGCGGCAGCGTCTCACTGACTTGTATGAGAAGAAGAAGGAAGAACTCGAAAAGAAACAAGAAGATGTTCGAAAAAAATATGAAGAGGAAAGAGAGAAGGTACGAGAAATGTAACTATTAATGCTCATTGAGTATTATTAAAGTGACTACTCAGCTCTCAAAGTGTTAGTCTACCTTTGTGTTTCGAATAGTGTGTGTACGTGAGTAGCGCTTCTATTTGGAATCGCAGTGTGAGAGTCTGAAGTCTTTATGTTCGAACTAAGCAGTTGTGCCTCTGAAGAAGCCACAGCAAATGTTTGTCTGTATAGAATTTTATTCTACTTGCTTGAGCATAATGAACAATCTGTGGATCTCCTTTACAAATTAGGTTGTTTATTATTATTCGTTTATTAGGTTGTTTATTTATTTATCGATTTGATTCTTCATGGTAGTCAATAGTGTTTGTTGAAATATACCGAAGCTTTTGTTTTCAAGCAAAGACTCTCTCGCAGATTTCCACTTAGAAGTTTTTGCTTAGAAGCAAAATGAATCACCTGACTGTTTTCTCCAGATTCAGTTTTATGCTTCGAAAAATTTTTAAAAGGGTAAATTATACAAATGTTTCTCATAGTAACAAAAATTTCTTTGAGAATCAATTTCTGGCTGGCGTGTTAATCCAACGAAAAAATGGGCACACTCATTGGAAATGAAAAGCAGCAATCATTGTCTTCGTCGGGTATCTAATTTCCTTTAAGTAAATGACGACCTCGTTGAGTGAATTGCTTCATGGTTGTTGGGCATTGGTTGTGTTCTACATTCACTATCAAACGTTTCTTGGAAATGTACAATAGTGGATAAAATTAGGGAATGAAAAACTGAACTTTCAAAATACCGCGCCTACGTCTCGAAATTTCTACTGTGCGAGCACGTCGAGTGCCGAATTACAGAATGAAGTTCTGATAAAAAACAAGAAAGAAATAAACTGAAATAAAATTGTATTTCTAAATTTCATAGTGAATTAAATTTTTCGGCAGCTATCGGAAACAAAAAGAATGATTCAACTAGACATTGATTATATTAAGTAACCACGCAAGCACTTGCCATCAATGACTTCGGCACACCCCGCCCACCTGATGCAACCGAATATCGATTCACCTGTAGTGTGATTTTATGCCCTTCTCTTATTTTTCTGACCGTACGATTTTTCTCTTAATAAGTGCTACATTGACTTCACTAGAATAACCCTGTATTACTAAAATGCTCATTTTGTAGGATCAAAAATCCGTCTTTAAACATTATTGCATTCAACTCCGTACCGTGCCTTCTAATGATCTACATTTGATAAGTAAAGTTGTTTATAGTGTCAGTACAAAGAATACATTCGAAGGTTAGCTGCCTAACACATTAACTATCTAAAATCATCTGTGGATGAAAATACGAATTAATTTTTTCCTTCCAAATTACTCAGCTGATCTGCCCCTTGAACTCCTCAGGGAGATACAACTATTGTATCTATGGGAATTAGCGTTCCCAGGGGGAAAATGTGAGGTCCTGGGCTGAGAGTTAGGGAGGCCTTCTTTTTGGTAAAATGAAAGGTTTTTGTTTTATTGTAGACCATCTTTTTTGGTTCAGTACTGTCCTGTTTATTAGCCCCTCTGACTATCTTCTTCAACTTTAATCTTGTTGCATAACCTTCCTTCTTAACCTACTGTTTCTATGCGCACGGAATCCTCTACGAGAACTCACCTTGTGCATAGATTCTGTGTTCCCTTAACTCCATTCTAAATGGTGACTTCGTCCTTCCTCTCTTTGAACATTGTTGTTGTGGTAAAGGGAGGCTTAAACTAATCTATAATCAATCAATCAGTCAATGTGCCCCTTGAATTTTAGGACATTCGTGATTGTCTATCATTTTTTATCATTCCTCGATAATCAGCAACTTGCTAGGAATTTTAAAACACACCGAATTGGTATTTAGGAAGACGATAAAGTTTCTAAATTATGTAGAATCTTTCTTGTCAGTTCGGACGTTCCAGCTTTTCCAAGGTCAGAAAGAATAGCATAGAATAGGAAGAATAGTGTACCGTCAATTGAAATCTATTAGTCAATTTCAGCATGATCAAGAAAATTACTTGACAATTTTATATGTCACTCAAAAACAGTGGGAGTTAACATAGTTTTGTTCACTGCATACATTTTTGAGAAGCTCTCTGCTTCATTATTCCTTGCTTAAAAATACTGCGTTTGAAAAATTGTGATCGTCAGAGAAACAAAGAGCTCAAAATTCCAACCAAATGACTTCTGAATAATTTTTGAGGGACCCCTGGCTCTCATGACCGGTAGCACACGCATTGTTCTCACAGCGCGCGTTCAAGATTACTTAATTCAAACATTGCGCCGCGGATCTATTTGTAAAAAATTATTAATACGAGACCATAACGAAATAAATTATCGAGGTGCAGTCTAGCTCTTGTATCTCATTGAAATTCTGTGAATCACTTCGCAATTGATTTAGGTAAAAATGACTCCATTGATTTAATCACTATGTCTTCCAACTTTGTTCTCCGATATTTATACCATAGTTTCGTTTCATTGGAATGTTTTGAAGTATCAAGTCTTGTTCAATTGTGTTCTAATCCTCATTACTAAATAAGAAATCATGGATAAATTATTGAAGCTAGGTTAGTAATGGTGCATCTTACGGTAAAATGAAACTTTCGGTCCTTGTTCTAAGCGCAATTCAGCGCGTAGAAAATTCATGCTTCTGTAGTATAAACAGAAATAGTGTGATAGCACTTACAAATGTATTTTTTTCAATCTCAATTTCAGGTTTCGTACTCTTGGCTTGAATATTTCACTCATCATGTAATGACTGTAACTCCATCACAACTTTTTTAACACTCTTTATGCACCATCTGGACAGGCTCGGCGCACGATCCTTGAGGAATATGAAGAAAAGATGAGCAACGTTGAGAACTATTCGTTGTCCGAAGACGTCGGCAAATGTAAGTCCAAGGAAGCTAATACTCCCAAGAAAAGTTTTGAGTCTCTCAAAAAGAAAGTCCTGTTTTCCTAGTGTCGGTCTTGCAGTAGATGGCGATTTAGTACTGTAATTAATTTTCTCTCAAATTTTTAATAGCTGTTTTACTCATGTACTCATGAGTTCTTGGGCTTTTAATTTATTTTAAATAAGATAAGAGACACTTCAAAATTACGTTTTAGCAGACTCAACGACGGAGTTTGCATCCTGTAAATGTTCGTGTAAAAAATTTTATTGTATTTTTGTAAATGCATTTACAATTCAATATTTTACGTCATCGAATATTTCTGCCCAGCAAGGTTTGCCGAAAACCTTAGTTCTAATGACTGTTTGTCTCAACAACTGTTCTCACTTCTCATTTCCACCGTTTCCTTTCAGTGAGATAAATTCACCTTTGATCTAGTGGTTTGCCTTCAGATTTCATTACTATGTTCCAAGAAAATGTTGACTTATGAAGTTACCACATAATGGAAAACACAGTGCATGATAGATACCCTTAGTCCAAGTAATGTACAGTTAGTAGAGATGTTGCACTCGGTATTGGTGTAAAATTGCAGTTGAATATTGAGTGTTTCTTATTAGTTATTATACTGAACACAGAAAATTAGTGTTCTATCGAAGTCAGTGTATGTTGAGATGTTATGTTTCTTTTTTCTAGACGTTTTTCTGTAGAACGAATTTTTTCACGTGCTGTGGGTATTGTACCTCATGATATTTTTCGTCGTGAAGCACACTGAATTATTGACGGCAACCTTTATGTTTGTGCTCAACCCTTGACTTAATTTCGAATTACTATTCATCTCTTTCGACAGTTCATCAAGTAAGATATGTACGTAAATTGTTTAATCAACTTCGAAGAACTAAGTAATATATTTGACACGAGTCGAAGTGACGAAAAGTTCAAAGTTTCAAATCCTGTTTTCTCTATTTTTCTTCACCAATTAACGTAATTAAAATTCTATTAATTTTTGTGAACTAACTATAAGCACGAAAAGAGTTACTTCAAAGATTGAAATGTAGATTACCTCCAAGTTCAATATTAACTTTTGAATGAAAAACGAAACTTTTTAATGTTTTCATATACTTCATAAATACTTCAATAGGTTTAGCGCTCAAAGTGCTTTGATAATGCTTTTTGGAAGTAGATGGCAATTATTTTTATTGATAGTTCTACACTTAGAAAACAGAACTGAACTCAGGGTTATATGTAGATGTATTTTGCAAGTCTAGGCGCACCGTCTGATCTCGCAAAATACACACAAAATACTCGCTTCAAATGGTCCTCCCATGCGAGTTAGTTTGCCTCTTGCTTAGCTAGTGCAGCCTCACCCCCATAATTTGTTTCAAAATCAAATTAAGCTTCTTGAGGTTTGTGACGCTCGTTTGAGTATGAGGCAACATTGGCATTAGGTTTGTTCCTTAAAGGCAAAAATATGCTATGCCACAGTGGTAAGAATTTATTATTAGCCTAAAATCTTATGGAATCGACACATTATCGTGGTTAATAACGGAAAATTTTTGTATTCATATTTTCCTAGCTTTTATTTCAAGTTTTTACTGCCCACATAACCTCTTTGAGCTATTCGGTTAGGATGTGCGTTTATTGAGTTCATCTTTTTTTAGTGAGCAAAATTTATCAGATAGGTTACGGAAAAAAACAAATTATAAATTACGAGTATTTTTCTTCGGCGTTTTGAGTATGGTGTTTTTAATTAATTAGCTCTCGGTAAATTTAATTCCAAATAATCAGATACTACTCTTATATTGAAATCCAAGAAACTGCGTGTGACGCTCCACATATTTACACTAACAGAAGATGAAGTTCAAGATGAGAATGCCAGCGAACGACTTACGTAGATCCGAAATACTCATCAGAACATATACATCCGCTGTTTCTACAGAGGAACACTTGGATGAAATGTTATTGCACGCATCTGTACCATGGTACCCTATTATTGCTGTGGAGACAGGTGCAAGACAGATATGCTTCTCAAAAATTTCACACTTAAAATGCCGTTGATGGTTAATGATCCCTGCAGATTTATCGCTCTCTTAATTTCTATGTGAAAAAATGAACTGAAAAATAATTGGGTATGAAGGTTTTCATAGTCCTAGATGGTAGCTACTCTCAGAGTCAGTAAAGTACCAGTGTTAAGGTACTGTATATTATTTTCTGTCTGTATTCATTGCTTCAGGTGTCAGAATCTGGCCAACTTGAATTTCAAATAGAATTAGGAAATGTTCATTATTAATTTGACCGCATTGACCATTGTCAAAATGTTACATTTCGTCGCCGTACGTAAAACTCCATATAAATAGTGTGCCATGTTTGCGGACGTGTACATAATTTTTTTGTGGCTTCTGTCATACTAAGTATTTCATTCCTTTCTACTACATACGTCGCACAAGGAGTTTTCCCAGGTCTCAATTCAAACTTTGCCTAAATAGGTTGAAGTCCTTGTCATGTTAATGATCACATACTTTTCCCTTGTGAATTTTCAGTCATTCATGCTGAAATAGCAACCTCATCAAATACAATACATAGATTTTAGAAATGTTCCAATATTATTGTCGTTATTCTATCCAGTAATATATTTGAATTTCAGTCGTTTACAAAACTCAACATGTTTCACTATGACTTATCACATGCATTAACTACGGGCGTCTAATGAGTCGATAACGAAACATTTGCATTTGAATTGTAGTTTCTGCAGGTGATGCTAAGCAAAGAGCTGAACTAATTAAGTGCCAAGCTTTAGCATTTCCAAGAAGACAAAGGTTTCAAGACAAAGCGCTTCCACCCGCAACTCGAGTGACTCGTGACTAGTTTCAAAATTCTAGCTGGGGATAATGGGGTCATCTGCCTTGCTCTGCTAACATTGCGGCGTCTGATAATTTTTTTACGGAATTTTATACAACGTGATAGTCTCACGTAAAAAATTCTTCAATTTAAGACCCGAATCCAAAATGTACTTGACAATTTTGATAAAAAATTATGAAAAAGTCGTCTTAAAACTGGTGAAACAACAAGTGAAGAGAGATTCGTGTGAAAGTTTGAGGTTATCAAAAGACATTTGTGTAGCCATCTATCTCCATAGATTTACCTTTATATTGAATTGACAAATCAAGCACCTTTACTACTGTTTGATCGAGACTCATACGTACTGCCACAGTACGCTAATTGTGATTAAAAAATTTATGCATAGTGATCAAATTTAGAGTTGAGATTCTTACACAATCATTCCATCTTCTACAACACAGGAGATACTACAACAATGCTCTTAACTTCTCTTAAATACGTTGCATAGGGCGTATTTTCTGAAACTGGCCTATCGCTCACCCCAATTTCTTTTTAGCTCTTTTCATGAGTGCTTAAAAACATACAGATGCAAGTCCGGTGTCGGGCATTGTCTTTGTGCCGTATCAGAACGTGAGCCTTGTGACCAAAAGAGGGGAGCCTCTTTTCTACGCATGATGAATGAGCTCAAATGCTACCGAGTTCTTAGTCTTTTTATTTCCTGCTGCTTACGTCTTAATTTCAGCTCTTGCTTTGCAATTGGCAGGTAAATTTCTCACTGTAATAAAAGCTCGAATGAAGTTCTAGACGCTTGATCAAATGTTATATCAGTGACGATCTTTCCCAAGCGCCGTTTCTTAGTTTTTAAATTGTTGGGTTATCACTTCGGTTTTCGATTCAAACAGTTGAACACGTGTCTTACTATTTGAGAATCAGGAGCAATTTATGATTTCATAACCTTTGTTGATGCTGCCTAACACTTTTACTAAGCTGCGGGCTATCTGTGTCAAAGAAACATCGTTTCTAAATTCCTATAACGGTGTGAAATGAGGAATTTAATGTGCTTACGACATTCTACCAAGTATGATTGCATAATAAATCCTTTTATTTTAAGTTAGGTGCCGCCTGCTTGAAGTGCATGATGAGGGCCTCAAAATTGGTGTTGTGAGACTCCCAGTAAACCTAGCCCTGCAGCGTACTCGTGTTTCTTTCCAGCGACGACACTCCTTAGCGTAAGACCACCGTAGACATTTGCCAGCGCTGACGAGCGAGAGGCAGAGAGTGCTGCACCTGCACCACACCCAGCACACTCTCACTCACACCACACGTTGCCCATTGCTCTGTCCTCACCCCTCTGCACTTGCATATTTCTGCACTTTTTCCAATCTACATACCATGTCCACCTGGCTTCTCTTATCGTTTCATTAGATCTACTTTGAAAACCTCGATTTCTCCGCTGATTCCTTCTCAGCGTCTCTTAGTTGTTTTTTTCGATTTGGTTATTAAATCGGAAAATTCTCGGTTTTGTTTTTACTATCGATATTTTTATTGACTTTCTCTCACCGACAATTCTAACAGTTCCCCCTCAAACTTTCGTTGACGATTATTCTTTCAGGCCTCAGATAATTTTCTGACACCGATTAATCCAGTGGATCTCACTTCATTTTTTCCCCAGTAACGTTACCATTTCTCAAATTATTTTATTCAGTCAGTAATTTTAGCAGCTCTCATTTAACTAGCACTAGGCGCTCGTTAATTTTACCTGCACTTTTTCCTCTTGGAGGTGTGGTTGAAGAGTTGTTCGTCGAGTAAAATGTTCTTTAATTTGGACACTTATGAAGGTACATAAATATTGGTGAGCTGGTATCAGAGCGCACAGCACCCCGTTTGACATAATACCTGCTAAGGTTTGTTAGCGTGTTGGCGTTGCAGCATGCAGCGTGAGGGGCTTGTGAGCCCCCCGCGCACGATGAGTGCTGATGTACATGCTGCATGTGTGAGCTTGTAGTCAACTCCACTTATTCCCTCGAAATGTTTCTTGCCAACCCTTATTTGCGCTCCTTCTTCATATGAGATGTGGGTTCGATTTTATGCACGATATTGTAACAATTTATTACACATTTTGGCTCTTTTGCGAAAATGTGATAGCTTTAAGGTGCAAAATGGACCAGTACCGTGGAATTTTCGTTTATCTCAACAGTGTAGAAAGTTCTGTAAATTTCAGATTCTTTCTTGACGGATTTAGAAATACTTTAGCTGCTGAATGGAGTTTCATGATGGGGAATTATTTTGAAAAAATTCTGATGAATAGTGAAAATTATTAAGGCAGTAGTGCTTGCTGTTATAAAATAGCTAATTTCGTGTTCTGCTACTTTTCGCCCTACGTTATGTCATTTCAAGTGTTTTGTGTTGCAATTTTGTTTGTTTCCACATTGTGGCACGACTTGAGCACTGTTTGTCTACAGCATGGTAGACATAAATCTTCTCCATTTTCTCAATTAAATTCTCAAACATGTTTATTCCACTCATTGGCGTAGATTTCTATCTAGACTGAGCAAATTATTACTGCCTGCTTCAGGTATGCCTCTGTGATCTACAATGCGGGGCAACATTTTGCTCCATTCAAATTCGAACATGTGATTGCATTGCACTTGCGGTTAACACACCGATAAAAGATTTTTTAGTCACGTTCGTGACCATTTCTTGCTCATTTTATTGAAAATATTATTGAGAGCTATGATTTTATCAGTTCGTACCCAGGTCTCTATTAATAACTAACTGTACTGCTTTTTAAATGTTTCAAGTTCAAGCAGTACTATCGCTTGAACACAGTCCACATGGAAGCGTTTCGTATTCTGTATAGAATTAGATGTACTGCACTCAAAAAGAGAGGGTCCCAAATTTGGTATGAATTTAGATTTTTTCTTCTCAACTTTCTGTGTTACTAGAGTTTTTTGTTGACATATCTTTCCAAAATGAATTCATGGTTTTCATGAGTATGATGCTCTTTCTGTGTACAATATTTTTGGAGATCAAGAATGTAGGAATATATCTTTAGGCTGCTCTTCTGGCGCATATTTTATTAACGTCTCATTTGCTTGAATGTGGTATATGTAGAATTCTTTATTTACATGTATATAATTTTTAGTCAATTTCCTGTGTTTTCAGAATTTTTACTTCCCCACAGATTCTATTGTATTTCCTGCTATTTCTGAACGGCTTTTCCCCTTTTTCTGAAGAGTGCTAGTGTTACGTCTAGACAGCCTGTCGTCATCCTCCGTGCTCCTCTCATCAGCCTCACTGTTGTTCTTCCCCATCCATTTTTGCGTTTTCGTGTCGCAATTTGCATGATAATTAAATTTTATCATAGTGAAAATTTAGCTGTTCTAGGTTATTTTTCGAAATGAATGATGCACGCTTCTTTGCTGTTATTCGCCCCTTATGGATATAAAAATGAGTATATTGTGTGGTAGTCATATTTCAATCGCTAGAGTGTGTATAACTGTGATTCTGGGTTGCATGCGTGTGTGTGCAATTATGCAAAACTTTTGTTATCTTCTGAAATAATTTAGCATTTCAAGCATTGATTTGTGAACTATTTTAGAAGTACATTTCTATAATTTAATTAACTTTAAAAAAATGCTTGTAATCGTCCTACCGGCTGAAATTGGTTTCTCTAATTTATCTGAACCAATAAACTTTGAAGTTCCCTCTTTCTCAAATTGGATCGGACGTAGTACAAATTAAACGGTGGTTATTTCAATTTTTAAATATGCATTCATTGAAAGGACTTATTAATTTGACGAGTTAATCGGAAAGTCAGTTCAGTTGTGCTAAAATAAGAGTTCTTACCTGAAATACTGAGTTCGTATTCCAGTGTGAGGAAAAATCATCATTGGATCTCAAGTTCTTCAGTCCTATTGTTTAATTTGGAGCCATCTGCTCTTCGCAATGAGACGCCCAATTATGCACAGGTGGTCTTTGAGAGCATTTCATTTGCCTAGAGACTTCGAAAATAGCTGTCTACTGTTTTGTTAAATTTGCTCTTCAAATCGTTACGCATTGCGAATTTGCAATACCCTTTAAACGTTATACATAGTCCATTCCCTTAACCGCATGTGGAAGGTTTATTGATAGCTCTGCTTTTTTATATTTTAATAGCTTTTAATGTTGAAAAAAATTTTCTTTAAAATATTATTCATGCTTTTATAGCTTGATGTCATTGTTCTGGGTGGACCTTGGCTGAAGATGATATTCAATATTTTACGATGTTCCTCTCACCATCTTCATTGTTTATTGTGTAGGCCTTCGAGAAATATTTTCCGTACAAAATTTAGTCAATATTGTTACCAGCTCAACAGCTGCTTCTCATATTCATTTTTATCATTTTATTTTCATGGCATTTGTGAAAAGGTCTCAAGTACAACAATTCAAAACCAGATTTCAAACTAGCTTAATCGAGCTATTGTACTTGAGTTATGAATCAAAATTAAGACGCAAAAAACCATCGTAATGACTCACTAGATCCATGAAGTTAACTTCTAAGTATTTTTGGGTTTATTTTACTTCAACATTTTTATGTTTTATTTTTAAAGTTATTTTTTCAGTATCACCTAAGATATTTTTACATTGGCTCTCATCTTCTGTTCATGGAATTTGGTGTTTGGTTGCAGAAGTGCGGAGGCTCGGTGAGCTGGGGCGCCTCCTTCCTTCCTGTACAGCACCTTGCCAACACTGTTCATGGGCTCATTCTCTCACGCACTCTTCCTGTAAATCTCTCCATCGTACATGTTCTTCAGCGCTTTCACATTTCTTGAACTCGCTGTCTTTGTTGCTACAAACTGTATTGTAGTATGATGCAGGCTCAGGAAAATGTAAGTAACCTACGCCAATGTCATCCAAAAGTTTAAATCTTATTTTTGAATAGAAATAAGTGTCGAACACTTTTGATGGATGCGAAACTTGAAACGCTGAGTTAGTATCAATTCGCTGCAGGTGTGTCATTCAATTTGTTCTGTTAGCTCTAGACAAGTACTGAAAAAATCATCAGTTCAAAGAAATTCGTGACTGAAAAATATTACAGAAATTTTCATATAATCATAATTAGCTTCGGATTGAAAATTGAAATGAATCAAGCTCTGGGAGGGGGCATATTGCTAAGAAAATGAAAATTCATCTGTGTTTCCAATATGATATCTTGTCATTAGATTGATTGGAAAGATTTTACTTGTAGATACTAAAAAAAAGTTGTTTACTCTGTTGGAAATATTGCTATAATTCTATTATAATTTTTTTAGAAACTTCGTGACATTTTGCCTATTTCTTATTCTTAGAAATTGCAACAAATACAGGTAGAACAACAAGTATCCAACGCTCGCGATCATACCTCAGATTCTTTTTAATACTACGACTACTTCCTTTCTTAAATATGAAAATAATTAATGATGAGTCAACTTACGTTTTACTTTTCACTGTTTGTATACTGATAAAACTGAGCTTGTCTTCTATTGCAGTGTGAATAACTCAGACTTTCATTTTAATAGAGTGAACAAAACGGTTTCTTGCATTACATTAATGATCTAACCCAATTATTCAGTGTGCATTCAGTTGCCCCAGTGATCCAACTCGTTATCACAACTAAACAGTTTCTGAAATCCTTCAACACCCTGAAGCATTCTACTGTCTGCTGCTGAGTGTTTAATTTTTCCCACTGCCTATTTTGCTTAATATTGAGATGAATTAATGCAAATCCAGTAAATGCTTCACTCAACGTGTTGGCTCGGTTACAGCTCGAAGTATGAGCATTGGGAGAGTGTTTGTTTTTGGACTTGTGTCAACATTAATATGTATTTTTAATTTACTGGCATTTTTGCTCCAAGTTTGTGTGGAAGTTTTATAAGATGTTGTGATCTACGGTGATTAGGTCACAACTCGATTTTTCAAGTTTCAAGATTACTAGTGTTTGGCTGTGTTTTATAGTAATTTTCTGAATGTTACGATGCGATGTAATTTTTCTTTCAGTTCATAAGTAGGTTGTAGATGTAAATGTCATGCTACGTATCTATATTTTGTCGCTGAGAACACTTTTGTAACAATCGTTTTAGCTGTTGAAAAGTGAAGTAATATATGTGACGCTTCTATTCCAAGCGTGGACATGATTACTTGACCTTGATCTTAGTGTCCTCAATTCATCATGTTTTGACGAACTTTGTCGTATACTGAAGTTTTAATATTGAACTCAAATACAACAACTTGTTTTCATTTAATTTAATTTCCAATGAAATTGGTTCATTGTTAGAAGTTACCTTGCTTTGTTTTATGAACAAATAAGTATTAGAGAATTCAATTTTTGCCTCTGGGTTAAGGGATTGACTTTCTTTGGAGGAAAATTCCTTTGGAAAATCAAACATTGTAAATTCAATCATGAGTCTTAAATTTTCAAGTTATTAGCATATACCTGTATTTGGGCAGTGGTTGTTAGTCTGTCTATTTATGAACGAAACGTCAAGCACTGATTTTGTTTGCGTGATCCAATTTCTCTGACAACGTTTTGACTTAGCAGAACTATTCAGCTCCGTCCCACTCGATTGTTTACTTCACTGCCAACTGGCGAGGTTTTTAAATGTACGTAAAAAATACTGTCACACTGGAGTATACTGCGTGAAACGAAAGTATTCGCAATTTTTGTAATACATGGAGCAGGATTGTATGGCAGAGCCAACTACAGTAAACCACTGCCTTCCGTCTAAATTTACGAATGTATTCTTACTTTTCCTGTCACCTCTGGGAACATCCGACTACTTCAGTACCACTGCATTGATGGATGGTTTGGGCTTATTTGTTGAAATTCTAAGAGCAGAGCCAAAAAAGGTTTTACTGAATGTTTTTAGTACTACATCATTATACTTTGAAGTTCAGTATTCTACTAGTGTAGGCCTTTTGTAAAGTTTTCCATTTCTACCTTTGTAGATTTGAGTAAAATGTGCGCAATTTCTTTTCTACGCATGCTTAATGAAAAAAGTAGCAAATCTAAGCCTGAGGTATATCTTGCGCTTGTGAGAGGAGAAATGAATTGTGTTCTATTTTTCATGTGTAATTCTCAGTAGTTTCTCTTATTCAAGGGTTGTTCAAGTTTGTATTGCTGCAACCACACCACATTGTAGGGTAACTGTCTTCGTGGAGATAATTTTGATTCATTTCAGATGTTGAGCAACCTTTGCCATCAATTCATTTTGTGTGTGAACGGTGAAGAACATACTTTAAGAAGAAAAGTTCATTAAAACGAGTTTTTAGCTCATTTATGAAGCCATGTGCAGGAAATTATCAAAAAATTACATATAATTCTATCTGACCACCATTGAATTGCAGATGCTCCTGTGAAGTTCTTACAATTATGTTTCTGATGAGTCGAAATAGATTAAGGAGTTATAATTAGCAACTCACTCGTGGGATTTTACAATAGTTTTTGTTCATTTTTGGAGACGTACTACGATAGTAAGTGAAGTAAGTGTTGCTTCGGTTATATTTACTCAGTTTGTGCTAGTATATCGCAGGCGATTTTTGTCACGAACACACCGGCCAGACACGACGATGTCAAAATAGACGTTTCTTTGTTTGCAAGGTGTGTCCCAAAAGTAATGAGTCACATTTGTTATGTGAATATCCGTCACAGAGCGTCCCTGGCGATTGGGATAAGTAGTGGGGGCTTTGGCAACGCTCCTAACGTCAGAACTTCTGAAGCATCAAGACACGCGATAAAGTAAACTGCTACTTGGAAGCGCCGTCGTAGTCGTGAAGGAAAAATTCCTGCAAAAGCGGTACAATCTAATTTGTACCAAACTTGACGAGATCTCGTGCAACACTTGCCGAATGATTCAAGAAGTCCTCGATAGTAATTTTCAGCCCCAACTCAAGTCGAACAGGAAGTTGAGTGCTGAGTAGCCTACGGCGGTGTCTCCATGTCCACACACGACAAATACGAGCAAGTTCCAAATCGAAGTTATTCTTATTGCCACTCTTGATGCGAAACAGGTGGTCTTTTCTGAGTTAGTATTACCTGGACAGACTATCGACGTTAAATTTTACCTGGAAGTGCTTAAAAGACTGAAACAGACGGCCAATCGCGTCAGGAGCGAGGTGAAGGATTCCTTAAAGCTTCACTACGACAACATACCCAGGCACCCAACTTGTCATGAGCGACTGCCTAACTCGTATCCGAGTGGTAACGGCCTTTTGCTCGCCCTACAATCCCGACTTAGCCCGGGGAGACTTTTTGTTTCCCAAGCTTATGTCTGGCTGTCGCGGGTTCTCATTAAATTTCATCTTTGGGTCAAGAATTCTTAATGCGACCATCAACAAGGTTCGACGATTTATGTCGCGCCCATTGCGGTGGCGGCAAGTCGTACGTTACGGGCTTCCTTAGCTTAGCATAACGAAGAACAGTTAACATCATTACAAGGAGTGTGCTACTTGACTGCACAGATACAACTGTGTAAGCCTAACAAGAATTGAGCGATCGGCCTCCTGCTTTAAGCAAGCGTGATCACCTCATGGCTTGAGGACTGCCCCATCTAACTAAAAGGTTGAACTTGCTCTTTGGAGGAAGCACTCCCACAATCGGAAACTCCCAAAACCGAGCGGACGTAACAAAGCAGTATAATTTAATATTTTCGGTGGGACAAATGTCAGTACATTATTAGACTCGCTTTTTACATCTCGAGGCAATGAAACAGCAAAATACTGATTGGAGTTGTGAAATTGATGTGGTTGAGAGATAAAAATATGATAACTCCCTGACACTCGTACCCGGACATCATTAGGACACCATCGAGAACATCAAATCAAAGCTACTATAACAAGTTTTATGTAGAACGTTCTCATTGAGGATTTTCAAGAGGCATGCACGCCATGTAGTCATTATTTGAATAATAATTTTTATTATGTGTTCCTCTCCCTCTCTGGTGGGAACATCGTTGTTATAATTCGCGTGTCAGATTATTCGCTGGAGCATGATCTTTCGAATCTTTTAATCGTTGTGACATACATATATTCGTCACAATTATTATATTTTCTATGATTTATTAATCAAATTGAAGCTGCCACCACCCATTAAGGGAACATTTTACTATTTATATATATTGTATTCGAATGTTTTTCTGTAATCTTCGGTAACTTGATCTGCGGTAATCATTTTCATTCTTTTCTTACGAACGATCGTCACTTTTTCTCTCCTGACTCATCTCTCCACAAAAGGTCAAATAAAAGGCATCTCCAATCGAAAGGGATATTACATATTAATGAATGTTATCACTCTATGACAGAATACGCATCCTACATACTTAGAAGTTTGAAACATGAGCATAGATAGGTAAACGAGGGAATACTCATCTTATCGGGCGACTCCGCCGCTGTTATGCGGATCACCGCGGACTGCACCGCCATCCTAAGAGGAGCTGTGCACCCAGCTTGCACCGAATGTTCATCAGTAACCAGCACTGACACGGCTACAGAAACAACTGACTTGTAGAACTCAATTCAGTAATTACATTAACGTAATTTACTTTCCAACGCTGTGATTTACTTTACAATTAAGCGTAACAGCCGCAAGGCTGTAACGCACGAGAATGCCCTCTCTTGTTCCCCTTTCTCAATGAGCGTCTCCCCTCAACTGCTTGTCTGCCATCGAGTGAACCGCGTCGGTCACGTTTTCTCCCAGTTGCTAGATTAATAATTTTGATATTAACGCTCTAAAATATAAACAGGAGCTATTTCCTAAACGATTCAAATACATGGATAATTAATTCAATAAATATAGTTATAATAAAATCCCGTTTAGAATACACAATATTAAGAAAAAAACAACATGTAGTCGTACGTTGAAGTTCCTGGCATTTTCTGTTGGCGTTTCTTCCTCGTCATAACGATGTTTGATGTCCGTCCTTGTTGAGGCGATGTCTCCAGAAGGTTCTTGATGATGTTCTCGCAGACTCAGGCTTATAAAATTGTTCTTTTAGAACGTTTAATGGATTGCGATGCTGGCCAGTCATCTCCTCCAGTTCTTAGCGTTGTTTCCTTTTTTTTCTTTGGTCGGAGACCAAAGACAGTTATACTGGAGGGTATAACATTTTTTAAAGTCATTTCGAAAATGATTTTTCAGTGAGCACAAATCTAATTTGATTAATTTTAAGTCATTGTAACAATCTGACCAATATACTATATAAGAATTGTGATAATTCTTTTGGGACAAACCATGTACGGCAAAATTAATAAAAAAAAATCCCGTTTAGTTCAGCCATTTTACATTTTACGTTATGTTGAGAATGACGACTTCAATTGTCGTTAAGCAGAAAACTGTACTGTGAATATTATAATTTTTCAAACTGCTCGTTGTATCTTCTTTTAGGTGTCAACTTGAGCGCAATTCAGTGATTTTTTAATCTAATTACTAAAATGCCATTTGTTCACTCTATGGAGTTGATAAGAACTCTTTCTTTCAATGCGTGTGTTGAGAAACTCGATCTTCTGAGATAACAACAGTACATTTTGAATGGAAAGAATATTTTCTCTACCTCTCAGAAACTCTCATGTAAGGGAAAAGCGCTCCGAAGAGGAATATGTGAGGCCCTTAGCAAAAAGTTAGGTAGGCCTTCCTTTTGTTGAAAAAGGATACATTTTTATTTTGATGCAGACCATTTGCTTCAGTTCGCTGCTCTCCTGTTTTCCAGTTCCTACTACTTTCTTCAACTTTTATCTTGTTTCACGAACTTCTTTCTCAACGTACTGTTTCTATGCCCCCTGCACATAGATTCAGCGTTCTCTTTAGTCCATGCTTAATGGGGCCTTCCTCTCTTTGGAACGCCTTTGTTGCGTTTAAGGAGGCTTAAAATGACATCTAATTTATGCTTTCTGTATGAATTTCGCCTCTATTTTCTTCACTTAAATCGTGCACTGGTAATACTTAATAATACCAAACTTTTGGTAGCTGAACGGGTTTTTCACACATTATTTTACTGTCTGACTGTTCAGGTATAGCACGCCTGAAGAATAGCCGTCCAGGTTTTGCTACATGTGAAAATAATGCGTAAAGAAGAAACGCAAAGTGTAATTGACCTACACACTTTCTTTTATTGAACTACACAATCTCTACACAAATTGTAGAAGAATGTGATGGTAAAGATTACAAATTCAACGTTTTTCTTAAACCATGTTTAGGTAAAAAAAAATAGTGTAAAAGAGATTTATTATCGATTATCACAATCACTTTTTCCTGAAATAGGTAGCAAAATCTACTTCGAAGTCGCTACCAAAAAAGGCTGCACAGGAAACTGTGGCACCACTTCTGACCTAATGCTAAGGCTGCAACGATGGGGCAAAAATCTTACAAATTTCGTGCTCCCATCGAATGAGTTAGTAATGATACAGTTCGACAATATTCAAGGGCATTTTGAGAAGTAAATGAGGCTTTAGAACATTTTCTCATCTGAATTTTATCCTGAATTGGAAGCTAAGCAGTAATTTTGAACGGAGCTTAGACTAACAGGATCATGTCCATTTTGAATGAAGTTCTCATGCTCATTTTTTCCTCAGGTTTTCAAAACCCTCACAAGATGTGATTATAAGAAAAAATGGTGCACAATAGTAGCACGATGTCATCGTCTTCCCTGATTTTCTTTGGGCGTGGTCGTGTTTGCCATTATCAACATGGTTTCAATCTTGCCCTACTCACCCCTGCTTCTCACACGTGAGCAGCCCTGTGGTCTCTTAAAATTACTTCTGATTATGTTCCCGTATGTTTTACTTGTATGAGAGCAATGCAGAATACTGACCCATTTTTGAATGACAGGGTTCACTGTATTCAAAACTAAATATAGTTGTATACTGTATTCAACTCGTACGTCTTGAGTCATGCCATTTGCATGTGGTCTTATTCGGATGGCTGTCACTTCGTATCAGCGCTAAATGAAAAACCTGGTGAATTTTTTTTATATTAGTACATAACTTCGCTCGTTAGCTAGGATGAGCTTGAATGTGTTTAGTTTGGCCGGCATCTCTCCTTAGTAAAATGTTTAGAGAAGCAAAATGAGCTCTTACGAAGCAAAACGCTGAGCTTATGCGAGCTCCGGACGGATAATTCGGTCAGAAATCTTTCGTGTCTTAAATGCTGACAAAAGCATTACTAGTACATATACTTCAGTGAGAATAAAATGCTGTCAGACTTTATGAAGAAATTTTGTTTTAAGGTAACAATTTGGCTTTTGATCAGTTATCTTGTTTATCCAACGGTTTATCCATTCAAAATAAATCTTTCTTTGCCTCAGTGCCGATGAACTGTTCTCTTAGTTTAAGCTATTCGCTTCATTTGTGGTCTAATTTTATTAGACTGACATAAATTGCGTCACTAATTATGCATGGTATTTTACGTAGAAATTAGTTTCTTAGTTCTTTAATTTTTTAACCGCTTCACTGTGCGGTGTTTCAGCTGAATAGGATTTAAGACAAAAAATGATTGATGACTATTTTCCATGAGAATTTTTAGAAAGTGCATCATTTGTCATGTATTTATTTATGAACAATTTTCCAATCGTTCTGACAATCAAATGGTTGTATAAATGACGGCTCGAATATACTAGTCTTTCACTACCATCTTTACATAAGCGAATGCATTGTTAACAATTTCGAAGTATGTGAATGTTTGTTCATTGCAATGTTGTTGCGGCTTCTGATATTTTGTTTTAACCCAAGTCATTGCAGAGTCACCCTTGTTGTTATGGAGCCACAGCTGGTGCATGTACCATTGGGGGTTACGGGCGGCTTTCTGCACTGGATGAGTTTAGGTCGATTTCACTGGACAAATCGTAGGTGAAGAAATGCATCTGATGATCGTCATGATTCCACCAGTTCGCTCTTTGTGATCCGCATAGTTTTCTTTGAGTCTGAAACCCGAATCCGAGGGTTGATATGTCCTGGAAGCTTGTTTGTACGCTTAAGGACGACATGTTAGAATACCCTAAGATCAGCCCATCCGTAATTAGTAAGAATACAAACGTGTAGCTGATACCCTCGTACGCTTGAATAGCATGTTCTTCCCATTTAGATTATAGGTTGCGTTTGACTTATAAAATGACAATTAATCCTACTAACGTTGAGATACCATGGAAGGAAGGGAAAACTCAAAATTAGATTTTTGCGTTCATGCACAGGTTTTTTTCATTTTCTCACTGAATTGAAATTATTGGAGCTCAAGTTCTTCAGTCCTGTTATTGTTCTTCAGTCCTGGCGCATTTGCGTCAACTTGTGAATGTAAATGACTTCCGGGTCGTCCGAATTTCCATTTCCTTAGCGTTGAATTAGGAAAGCGTTGGTGTTACTGCAGCTCTAGGGCTCAATTGTATGTTGAACAACTCTTATTGACATTTCCATTCTTATACAATAAAATTTATTCTCACTAAATTGAAAATTCATTGTGTATTGAACCTAAATTTTGCGTTCTACGGTATTTTAATTGTCCAAATGTACTTTTTATATATGTATATAAATGCATATATATAAAGTATACATATATATTTATGTATATATGTATAAATATGCATCACTGTATTTTTTTTATTCAAAATTATTTGCCTTGAATTAAAATTCCCAGTGGCCTAATTTAAACCTGCTTGCAGCATAGGGACAATTGTTATGTAGGAAAACCATACGTTCTTAGTTCTGTTCATGTGTTGTAGAGAATTTATGTGTAGTTTCTACTTTTGAGTTAAGCAGTTGTGTGTTTTTGAGTCATTTTCTCTTTGCCTTCCCCATAGTGGTGGCAAAAAATAGGCAACGGCGCAAACGTTCGTAGATTGTTAAATTTAACCGAATTGAAACTATTGATTTGAAAGCAGTGGTTGAGTAAGCAGTTAGTAATAAATATATTAGATGATAAAAAGTAGTTGGATGACAGCATGCATGAGCCTATCGACTTGTAATATCCAGGCATTATTAGTCGTCGATCTTGACCCTTACATGAGAATGTAACTCTAAATGTGTTTCTTGGAATGGTTTAAATCCAATGGTGGTCATAGTACTTTGCTCTATTGAAAACGCACTAACTTACCGGAATGTCTTGCCGTAAAAGCTCTCATTTCTGATGCTTGCTTTCTGTGCAGATAAATGAAAACCTTCATATGTGCATAGAAATTGAAGATTTGTGTACATTTTAACGACTAGGTCCGTGCGTTACCTTATTCCACTTCTATCCTATTCTTATAAAGAGTTTTAGATTCGTGTACATTGTTTCGCCTGTTAACTATTTTTAACGTTCCACTCATACTTGTAAACCCGATCTCTACTGTGTATAACTGCATTAACGTGAAAATTCATGTTCCAAGGTGCATGCAATTCATGTATTGTGTATTGTGCTGAATGTTCATACTATGCATTTACTGTTCCCATGTTCCGTAGATTTTAACATGATAGAAAATTGTGTGTACACTTTTTTGTCAGATTTTTTCTGTTATCAGCGTTGAAGAACATCTCAGTGTCCGAATAGTTGTTTCTCATTACATTTGAATAGAAGTGTTCGCTGGTCACTGAGTTCCTGTCTTTTGAATGAGAAGCTCGAGGCACTCAATGTATTTCATTTGATACAAAATTATGCTCTCAGGTTTTCCCAAAGGTCCTTTCAAACATATCCGATACTGATGTCAAAATTTTCTAACAATGTAGTTATTGTATAACAAATTACTTTTGTGCCTGTGCAAAACGGCACTTTTTAAATCATTGCAATTACACCTAATGATGTTATTGTCTACATTTGTCAAACGCTGGAAGAAAATGACTTGAAGGCGCTGCATGTGGTCACCAGGGGCTGGAGTTCCAAACATTTTGCGGCCTCTGAGCGGTTCATCCGGCTTTGTAAGTTCGCCTCCCTGTCGACTATGTTAATCTACGTATTGGTTTTTGTAGCCAAAACCCTCAAATTTATTTATTCATTTAACATTCAAGCACACAGCATTTAGCGGTGTTGTAGGGTAGCGATTAGCGAAACAACTAAAATAACATTAGGTTAGCGCAGGAAGAGCCCATAGGATGGATAAATCAGTGGGTGAACTTTCAATGCCGGCTGTGCCACCAAATGTGAGCCAAGTTTGGCCCAGCTTGTCCCTGACCGGACGGGGTTGGTTCGATGATGGCTGAACGAAAGTGAGGCTATTTTACCGATGTAGTTTGCTTGAGGCAGAATATATTGGGTTGTGGAAAATTAATTTTCTTATTTTATTTTTGAGAAAAAATCGTGATCAGAATTTTCTCACACAGGTTTTCACGCTTGCATAACTTTAAAAAGAAATGCATAATTCAATTTTCAACATAACAAAATATACACGGGGATCTTTTACAAATAAGCCTCGCCACTAATGCAACACATAAGTTCACCCACTTGTAACTTTCGAAATAATGCAACTGTCGACTTTTAATTACTCTCAAACGAAAGAATGTTTTAATCTTTCGTTTGAGAGTAATTGAAATCGATAGGTGCATTATTTCGAAAGTTACAAGTTAATGAACATAATGTTTAGCATTAGGGGCAGGGCTTATCTGGAAAAGATCCAAACACGGAACTACATAGCTAGTTCTCAAAACAGAATACGAGCAGAGCACTTTTTATTTCATCTTGCAATGTGATTTCGTACTATGTTGCCTTCTATGAAATTGCTCTTAGTTTTTCGTCTTGACTTGAAAGTTGCACGACTATTGTGCTGTTTCAAGATTTTCCTAAATGTCTCTAGAGTGGTACAAAAAGGCGCAGGTGCACCATCTAATTTATATATTTTTTTTGTTCGTATTACCGTAATGAAATGAACAAACTATCAGAAGGCATTGTAGATTACGTAGATTTATTTACGTGTTCTGTGTATTTGAATAATGAAATGCTACTCAGGGCTCATTTCGCGAAGGCCGGGCAATGTTTATTTGTCATCCCTAATTTCCCCCCGGAAAAAAATTCGAGAAACTTGAATTCGTTGTGTGTGCAAACAAAAAAAATCAGAAAAACAGAGATCATTTCATATATACTGTTCGCTGCAGATTTGTGAAGCTCACAGTATCACTCGGTTTTCATGCTAGAAGCGGCCAGTTATGATGCTGGCAGTTTGTCTCCCGCATACAACTATTGTATTTAGTGTGAGAATTAGCGCTTCCAGGGAAAAGATGTGAGGTCTTGAGCTGAAGATTAGGTAAGCCTACCTTTTGGCTGAATTGAGTGTTTTTTTTTTTGTTCTTGCATGTGCCATCTTTTTCTTATTCACTACTCTCTTTTTCAGCATCTATTTCTTCTTCAGCTTTTATTATGTTCCATTAACAGCTTTCAATTTTGCTATTTCTATGCGCAAGAAATCCGGTGTGGGAACACACTCGTGTGTAAATTCCCCATTCTTTTATTCCTAAATAAAAGATGCCTTCCTCTTTTTTTGGGGATAAGATGTGACGTGGTTTTAAGCTTTAAACTAACTCCTAATCTACAATCTAATCTACTTTTTCCTCATCTTTTCATTAGTACAGGGTAATACATTTTCTATTTCTCATTTCGTCCCCCCTCTTTCTTTGTATTTAGAGCAAGGTGGACACTTATTTGGCAAAAATTGTCTTCTTTCTACTAATCGTATCCTATTATTCACGATCAGTAGAAAACCTTGGCACGTTTTTCAAACCTAAACTGAGAATGTTCTCATATTGCGCACCCTTTCAGAATTTTGTATCTAATCGCTGGAATTTCGACTTCCTACAACTTAGCCAGATGAATTTGTGTGTGTGTGTGTGTTTGTGTGTGTGTGTGTGTGTCAGTAAAGGATGAACCATTCAACTGCATGTGTATCTAACGGCCTCACCTCGACGTGGTCGATAGGGTTAAAAACCTTCCGAAAAAGTCCTTAGCATTCTCTCCTTCAAAACGTCTGCCAAGTTCCTTATGAACATCAATAACTTCAACAAAACACATTAGAATTCAATGTAGACCAGAAAAGAACAATTCAATCAATTTTAAAGTATCTCCGGAATTGTATAATTTTTTTCGTAGACAGGAATGGAGGTAGAAGCAAAACGCACGCATGCTTGTCAAAATATCAGACTGCGCATTAGGATAAAAAGGTGTTCCTGGAGCTGTTCGATGTGCGATAGGCAAGCGTTTAAAATGAACTATTAGTATATTGTCTTTCGACACCTATGTTTACTATATTCGTTTTTCAAATCAAAATAGGGGCGAAGAAGATTCATCAAATATTTTCAGCAATATTACAGAGATCTCGGTTAAAATAGAAAGCATTCCAGACGTACTCGCCCATTTGAGACAACCCATTCTTTGGATCACCAATATTCTTCATGTTAATCCGTAGGAGGTTAGTTAGCTTTCCTTCATTTAGCTTGTGATGCTGTTCGTATGATCATCCTGTGCGTGAGTCATGTTTAATAAATAGTGAATATGTAATGCCAAAGCATTAAATATACCTATGGGTCTATGTAAATCACCGATTGTGTGTTAGCTTGTCAACTAAGTCCTGATTGTATGTGCATTTACTCGAAAGATAAATGTTTATCTTTTGTATTTGTTTCCGTTATCACCGTATCTAATTTGTTGAATTGTTACTGAACGTGAAATTTCTGGCCAAAAGATTCACGTGAATCTTTTGGCCAGAATTTGCTCCGAAGTCTAGAAATTATATCAACCATTTTTATATATTTTTCGGGTATCCTTGATTTCCTACATTGCATGAGAATATTGAATCGGTTCCTAAACCTATGCATTTAAATTGAATAAGTTATTTGATGGACTATCGTAGTTTTGTAAAAATCTAATTTATTGCATTAGCATCTTTTATTTAATTAGTGCATCATCTCATTTAAGTTCAGAATTTTAGTTTGGGTCACAAGTTTAGATCGTCTTCCGTGTACTGTATATCTAGCGTTTAAATGCAAGTTCTGAAAGAGAATGCCACACTGTCTCGCGTTCGTTGCCTTCAGCGACCGTAGTTGCGCCTACCCTATTGACACAGCCGTGGCTTGTCGTTTGTGCCCCAAACTCTAATTTAATTTCCTCAAGTTGTGTCCCTAAATAAACCTGAGACCATATATATATTTGTAAATTAAGTAATGAATAAACAATTTTGCGCTTTCAATTATCACTCAGTATTTCGTTTGTTAACGTAAAAGAATCTGTTGAATGCGACTGTTTGAACGATGCACTCAGTTGCCCTACATTTCATCCTTCTTTGTTGACTACGTTGAGGCTGAGGAATGTCTGCTAGTTGCCGTCAAATTTTATTTATATGAACGACAATCATTTTAAGTTGTATAAATTATTATAAATGTAATTTACAAAAAATCATAGACTACTCCTCATAGACTTTGGCATTGATTATACTGAGGTTCTGAAAACCTTGGAACTTGATCTCAGAACAATAATTTGGCGTAGATAATTGTGAGCGCAAAATGAACCTTTTTCCGATCATTCCAAACATATTATACATCTTTCCCTGGTGTTACTGTGTATGAATATCTATAAATACATTTATATATTATGTTAATGTGAATATATGTGTATGTGTGTGTATATATGTGTAAATATGTATATATACATGCATATATATGTATCTACATATACATATTTATATGTATACATATATATTAATATATACATATAAAACGTCCCGTGTTCATTGTCGTGACAAAGCTCATTCCAGTAAAAGTTTTCCTTAGAAAAAATATTTTCGGTTTCAGTTTCCTTAAAATCCGAATTACCATTGTTTAAATCATCCGCTTGAAAAAATTTCTTTTCAGAAAACGGTCTACAACTAAAGAAAGTATATTGTTAACTTGGAGGCGTAGGATTCTCTAACTTATTGAAGTTTTTTTTTTGGACTCATGCGTTGACAACCCGGATAATATTAGGAGTAAAACATTCCCCCATACTGACCTAAAAATAAGGATGAGTGTTTTCATTTTTCTTGTCTTTTTTATATGAAACAAATGAGGTAAGCCCATTAGCCAAACCAAGACACGATGCGAGTAGTAGGTCAAATGAAGTTTTTGAACTTCTATAGTGGGATAGAGGACATGCGAACACTTCTGCATTTGCACAGTGAGTTGCAAGAGTCAGCAAAAATAAGAGGTATGCTCAAATCTCAGTGAAAGGAAGTGAGTCGAGAAATGTGACCTAATGAGTCTAGCATAATCTTTGAAAAAACTGACATGGCGTTGGCAGTGCAGTGGATGGCCTTATTTACTTATATGTGACAAATAATAAATGGCAATATCTTACATGAAAGTACGTTTGAAATGCCTGTGCTAGTAAGATGTGCAATTGTGAATTTAAAAGCTTACGCTAGAAGAAAATGAATGAAAATATTCAAAACAATCGGATGGCTGTTGGCCATAGAAGCAAATTTCGCTGAGAGTTTCAATTTCAAATCCCCTTAATGACCCAAAAGAAAACTATCGTAACTCATAAATGCTAGAAACTACGGACAGTTTGCTTGAAACAGCTTCTTTTAACAGGAAGTAAACCACAAGAAATGAATATTTTGATAAGCGTGATGTAACTAACAGAATTAAATGGGAGAACTACTTTTGTCCAAAAATATATCCAAAATTTAACTTTTCGTGGGTCTGCGGACTTCTGAGACGCTCCTTGCCCGATTCTGTATCCTTAACTTTAGGTGTGACAGCATTGGCGTCTACTCAATCAGAATAACTGTCATCAACACTACTGTCACGTGACAATGTGATCCTTCAATTACTCAGATTTCCCCAATGTCAGACATGTAATGGTCTGAATCATAAGGTTTGTTAAANGGTGTGACAGCATTGGCGTCTACTCAATCAGAATAACTGTCATCAACACTACTGTCACGTGACAATGTGATCCTTCAATTACTCAGATTTCCCCAATGTCAGACATGAAATGGTCTGAATCATAAGGTTTGTTAAATCGCTATCGTTTCATTTATCTATGATTGCTGTTTAAGATAAGGCAGATATTTGGAGATGGACTTCTCAAACAAATAATTTTTCCAGAACATCTGAAGAAAATAACAAAAAAAGCAAAATCACGAAAGGTATAAGGGGTCCGTCTGATCTCTAACCAACATGTTATGCTTTAAGATTTGTTCTACATGATATTTTAACTTAGAAAATATATAACATGCATCGACAATAAACGTGAAGAGGCATGAAGACTTCATAAAATTATAAAAATTACGTATCTATACAAAGTTTCGAAGCCCAGGAAGACATCGCCTGCTCACGATATAAGGTGGCCAAGATTGCTGGTAAAACGTTACTATGCTGAAATTCACCGATATTCCAGGAGTACGAGGAGGAAAATGTTTAAATACAGAAAAAACTCTACATTGAGTAAGATGAAATTGTTTAGATTTTAGATAGAAAAACTTTTTCATCGCTAGAAGTTTTAATCAGGAGCTCAGGTTAGGAAGAAGAGTAGCCTATTTCCAAAAAAGTTGATTGACAAAATATTCCAGATTTGTGATTAGAATATCAACTTAGCGATCCCTCATGTGGGTCATAATAGCCATGTCAATTGTTGAACAAAAAGATTGGGAGAAAACCAAAAAATTTTTGTTAAGTTATCCCTTTGTTAAGTTATTCTAGGTTTGATAAGGCTAATAAGTACAAGTTAGAAAAAGAACACATTAATAAAGCATGGTTTGGAAGACGATTTCCATGTACACTAACATGTGTTAAGTTATTGTTAAGTTATTCTAGGTTTGATAAGGCTAATAAGTACAAGTTAGAAAAAGAACACATTAATAAAGCATGGTTTGGATGACGATTTCCATGTACACTAACATATGAACTTTGGCTTCTACGATATCTGGGATACGGCAATTACAGTTAGCGACAAAATTATTCGTGCACCCCTCGTCTTTCAAAACTTTCTAGAATTACTCAAAAACTATTGTTGCCACAGGCATAAGATTTTCACAGGGAGTGAAGCATAAGTTTTTTTTTTAAATTCAACAAGCTGAACGTCAGAAACACGATAAGACAAAATTATTCATACAGTAAGTAGTATTACACTTTATTGAGGTGAATCTGCCATTTGAGTACATTTTTAATAATCAATAGCGTGACCTTTCATCTCCATAACATTTAAAAGCCTTTTATTACAGTTTTTGACAAGCTTTTCCGTAGTTTCAGATGAAATGTTGTTCCATTCTTCAATGGTGATGCTTTCAATTCCTGAAGTTTCTTTGGAGCTCTCTTGTTGATGTTGACTTTTAATTCCTGCCACAAGTTTTCAATAGGATTGAGATCAGGACTCATCGAAGGCCATGGCAGCACATTTATCTTATTTCTTTGGAGCCAGCTAGTTGTAGACTTGGCCGTGTGCTTTGTCATACAGGATTTTTAAATAATGAAAAAGAATTGGCCAACACAATTGACAAAAGCTTAGTTTGAATTCCTCCCAACCTATTCTTTGTTCAAACAAAATCATTGTTTGAACAGCACGTACGTACGTCTAAATCAAACATCATGCTAAAATAAATTTATATGCTTAGACATGATACAATGTATCAGAATAGATGAGGTAAATGGTTTTTCAAATCTTAAGCTTTAGAATATGTTGATTTTATTTATATATACATACTTGTCTTTTGGAATACAGAAAGAAATGACACGCGTAGAGGTAACGATAAATCTATTTTTAACGCAGCGAGCCAATGTAAAAATTGTATTTGCAAAAATGCTCGAATTATTACTACTAATGATTACATGCTTGCTGGTCGCTGAATGCCTAAAGAATTGACTGGTCATTTTGCATAAAATGAAAAATCCACTCTATTGCGGCAAATTGACGATTGTATTTGTCGTTTTCTTGAAAAAGAAATGTCCTAAATTGACAGTGCAAAAATTAATTGGTTTGTAAGTTTCTGAAGGAGACATCAGAAAAACCAAGTTACGAAGAAAGGATATGAAACGTTTCAAGTTTCTCTGTTCCTCGTTAACTCCCATAATACATTGCAGACATCGGTACATGGGATAAAATGAAAATCCTGTAACAGATTGATATCATTTAAATAAGGGTTAAACATAAGGCTTAAACATAAAAACCACAAAATTTCTACTTGAAAGTTACAAATGAATATAATTGGAAGCAAAATGTTTAGCGATATAGCGCCAATTCTCCAAATTTGTATGCATATACTTACACCCTAGGGTGTGAAGAGAAAATAAAAAAAAGAAAAAAGTTGACTTCCAGTGAATGCAGTTGATACATGAAATGTTCAACATTGGTTTTTAAAATATCTTAACATTAAGATCCATAGTTGATACACATCGGTATCGTAATACCCACGTCAGTTGTCGAAACAAAAATGATTAAGAGAAAAACAATTAAAAATGCGATCCTTTCGTTGCGTTAATCTAATTTTGACAATGCATATAAAACACGTAACTAAGATACATAATCCTTGTGACGCATTGTTAAAACACTCGTTAGAGCGCACTTTTATTGAAATATGCGAAAACAAACATAGAAACTAGTGATTTAATGGATTGATGTTAAAAGAAAAATGGTCAGATTTGAATTATTTTGAGTCTAAAACCATGAGGTCGACATTCGGGAAAATTTTTTATTCTTACGTATCAACTAGTATGCCAAATAATGAGCTCCGAGAGAATAAAATATTTTACCATAACACAAATTTGTGATATTTCCTACGCTAATAATACTGGCGCAAAAAAGTTCACCGGGGTCAAAAACATGAAAAAGATTGTTATACAATGCTAACTAAAACATTTTCTCAACATAACATTTGTTGTACAATGCTTATCAAGACATTGCCAGGACAACACGAAAAAACAAACTACCTAAAATAGTGATGTTATAATATACTCACGAGTGTAAGAAACGATAAATTGTCACACCAGGCTAACAAGAGCATTTTAGGAGAGGAATATATATGATATATACATATACGAACTGCACATATACATACATACAAGTACGTAAATATTGGCATACAAGCAATCACATTGTACACGCATACTACAAAAATGTGGTGCATGTGGTATAATGTAATGAAATATGAGATAATTTGCGATGGAAATTCGTAACTACTTTTCCAGTACGTACTGCAGCTCACAATTATTGTGTAGATGACGAGCTATTTTGGTTCTGAATTCTCTTAATGTTTGAGGATTTTTGAAACGCAGGGGAAGTTTGTTCCACAGTAAGGCGCCTGATATTGACGGAGCTTTCTGCCCAATGTCAGATGAACGGTAGTTGACTAAGATATTATGTCTTCTATTCGGCTTTAGGTTGGTGACGATGGGGGGGTGAAATTGCACTATTTAAGCATTGCTCTGAGGAAGATATATAAAGGAGCATACGTATTGGGCTTTGTGCACAAGAAAACTTTCTTGAATTGGAGTCCAGCCGAGCTTATTTAGGAGAGGTGTTACTTGATCACTTTTTTAAATTTATTTTTGCACACCACCTTGGCTGCGAAATTCATGCCTTTTTGTAACTCTTTTGAAAAATATTGAGGTATATCTCCCCTATACTAGGCTACCATAATCAATACGCGATAAAACTAAAGATTGAATAGCCAATGATCTAAATTTTTCGTCGAGCATACTTTTTACACGATGAAAAACATTAAAATTCCGTAAATTTTGTTTCAAGCTCACTCAGCGTGGGATTTGACGGACATGTTTCTATCGAACCAAATACCTAAATTTTTTACTTCTTCTGATGGCGTAATTTGATCATGCCCAACCATAAGAGTGTGATTTGAAATTGTTTTGATTTCGTCTTTCGACCCAAAAATAATGAATTCCGTTTGACTCGCATTTAGTTAAACCATTTTGGTCATACAATGATGTCAGGGTGATCAATTGTGTTTCGGCCTTAATTTGCATCTGTGTTGTTTCCGATACAGAGTTTCTCATTGCAATTTGAAGATCATCTGCATACATAGAGATTCGAGTATCAGAAGGCACTGGAGGGAAATCGTTCTTGAAAATAGAAAATAATAGCGGACCAAGAATGGCTCTGGTGGGTAAAGAAGATTTTAACAGTCGAATGCGTTGGTCGGAGTATTTGATTATGAGTTACAAATTTACTTGTACCGTCAAAAATGACAGGATGCGATAGTTTCAAAAATAAGTCTGAAGATATGGATGACAAATACATACAAGACATCCATCATAAAAGTGCCAGAGAATAAAATATTCTTGTACTTGTGCACTAGCGAAATTCGTATCTCATGTACGGTCATTGAGCATCACAGGCACACGCATCAGCCAACCAAGCAAGCGACAACTGTGTGTATATAAGTTACAAATGTATCATGTAAAGACGAACCAATATAAAAAAAAACAGTTTATTTCCAATAGAGTAAAAACATGAAATGTTGATACATTGGTTTTTAAAATACTTTAACATTAAAACCCTTAACTGATAATATCACATTGGTATCGTAATACCCTTGCAAGATGTTGAAACAAAGAATGATTGACAGAAAAGCACAACTAAGATGAGTTCCCTTCGTTGCGTCATCTGATTTTGACAGTGCATTTAAATATAAGTAAATAAGAGAACACAATCCTCGCAACGCTTAGTTAAAAGATGCGTAAGTTTGTGAGCACATATATTGAAATATAAGCGAAAATCGCATTCAAATACCTTAACTGAGAAAGAAGAAGAAGAGGAAAAACAGTTTATTTCCCAAAGAGATGGTACAAAACATCATTGGTGTTTTAAAGCATCTCAAATTAAGGAAAATGCACTTATATGATACACACACATGAGTATTGTAATACCCATGTCACGAGTCAAAACTGATTGAGGGCAATGTATCCCTAGTGTGGCTTAATATAGATTTGAAGATTTATGTAACTACAATTATAAAAAAAACACGATTCGCGTCACAGTGTATAGTTGAGAATACTCTTTTTGGAGCACACTTGCAGTGAAATACGAACTCAGTGACTTGCGGTATAAGAAATTTGTTGAAACTAAAGTAAAACGGGTGGATCAAAATAATTCTGCGTCTAAGGCAGCGAGGTTGACATTCAGAACTATATTTTTTTCCTACGGATAAACTAGTATTCCAATCAAGGGACTCGGAGAAAATCTCTTTTATCACGCAATGAAATAATGATATTTCCATGCTAATAATATTGCCACAAAACAGTCTACATGAGTCAGAAACATGAAGATGATTATTCTACAACGGTTATCAAAAAATGTACAACATAATTAGAGTGATACGTGAAAGTGACCACCAAGATAGGGGGTGTCATAACATTCTCAAGATCGTATAATGATTTGCATCGCACAAGACTTACAAGAACATTTTAGAATGTGAATAATAGAAAAACACATAAGTGTTCTGTAAAGTTACCAAATTAGAAAAAGCTACGCCATTTTCGAAACATAATGCAAATGTCTTTAATTGAGAAACATAAATAGGTGCCACGACGAAAAATTTATCCTATAGCTGCTTAATTGAAATTGAGTGGTGTTTGTTAATTCATGGAAGCAAAAAAGATAAGAACTTTGTTGGGTGAAAACACTTGTGACGGTTTGCACGTACATTGACATATCAGCTTTGGATTTCATGAAATCAGGGAGTAAGGTTATAGTTGAGTGCAGTGGCAGAAATTCAAAAATATCATTTCGAGCGAGCATGGGCAAAAAAAATGCATCTAAGAAAAATTAAACTCAGCTGATTGCTTAAATGAACACGCAATAACCCAAACACCAATTAAGTTAACAAGACAAATGCAAGTCGATCCATAAGAGATTTTGCAAGAACTGTTGTGGGTAGATGTACGACAGTACAAAAATATACAAAACGGAACATTCTTTTAACAGCAAACGTTTCGGAATCTTTGATTCCATCATCAGTGCTGTAAAACAGAGAATAAAAAGCGATGATGAACAAAATGCGAAGAATCTATGGGAAAATAATATCAATATACCAACATCGAACGACAATTAGCTATGCCTAACCATTAAAAAAAAATTCTTAAACATTCGAAGCCATATGTACGCATGCACCTAAATTCTAGCTATCAAACCAACACACAATAAGGTCTACACAAAGTAACTGAACTACACACACACACACATTCGAACACACTCCTATTTACACAATTGGTGCAATATTTAATTTCATTGCACTTTGGTCATTCTTTAACTGAGGTCTATGGGTAAAAATGAACAAGGATTTCAAAATTCTAAGGTCAAATTCCTCTGTGGTTCTACAAAGTGAGGAGAAATTGAAATTTTTGAAAGGGTGGTTTGAACTATGGCAATGATCTCAGATAGCTGACTATTAAAAAATGATCCTATTTGAAAACTATTTCAATAAAATGGTAGCACATCAATGAAAGAGTGCGTTTGGAAGAGTGCCTGAGAGGTGGTTGTGTATACTTATATAAATGTGATTGCTGCCTGCAGTCCAATGTTGGAAGTACCACACTCCAGCAATTTATTCGTCTCAGCCAACACTCTGGTATCTCCCATAAAACCGGCCGTCCATACTCATCTCCCTCCCAGTCAGCTATCCGAGATCATTGCCATATATATAGTTCAAACCATCCTTTCAAAAATTCCAATTTCTCCACACTTTGTAGAACCACAGAGGAATTTGACCTTAGAAATTTGGAATCCTTGTTCATTTTTACCCATAGACCTCAGTTAAATAATGATCAAAGTGCGATGAAATCAAAAATTGCCCCAACTGTGTAAATAGGAGTGTGTTCGAATGTGTGTGTGTGTGTGTGTGTAGTTCTGTTACTTTGTGTAGATGTTTTGTGTGTTTATTTGATAACTAGAATTTAGGTGCATGTGTACATATGGCTTCGAATGTTTAAGAGAAATTTAATTGTTATTTTTTAATGGTTAGGTAAAGCTATTTGTCGTTCGATGTGGGTATATTGATATTATTTTCCTTACAGATTTTTCGCATTTTGTTCATTATCGCTTTTTATTCTTTGTTTTACAGCACTGAAGATGGAATCAGAGATTCAGAAACGTTTGCTATCAAAAGAATGTTCCCTTTTATACTGGTTCTTCTTTTCATTTTACGTATTAGATCTCCTAAAAATCGCCCTTTTAATTTTATTACAAATGCATGTTAAAGAATTAAATTACTTAAAAAGGGTCGCTGCTACCAGACTTTCGTCTCGAATTTGAAGGGTATGATATTTGAGGTATTTCCAGCCGTATTACGTTAGCTCTACAATACCCTACATCCGGCATCAACTTCGTTAAAGTAGACAACGATTTGGAAGCCCTGACCGAGTGCGTTTTCCAGGCACGTGTTTCTGTCACGAAACAAGACTGGCTGTATGCCTCATGTTTGCGATAGAGGGATTTGAGGGGTTGAAACCTCGTTAGTCAAAGAGGAAAATAAAATTCAAGAGAGGAAAATGCACAGAAGGAGAAAGAACAGAATAGGTAGGAAAATTGAATAGCAGGAATAGCAATTGTGTGCGTTTGCGTAACCACCTCAGTAACCTATGATAAGCACGGGATAATAACGACAAAAATGGGGAAATTTGATTAACTTTATTTAGTATAACGAATTGTACACGTTGAATTGAACACAAACGAGACAACTGAAAACTGCGAATTTTTTAAGGTGCGTTGGTGAATTACTACGCATTCTGACGTCACACAGTAAATGTGATGCTCACACAAAAACATGGCGCATCGAATGGAATGATACACGAGCAAGGGCAACCGCGCAGAAACACGGTCAATGCAATGCAACAATGAATTAGAGATTGTACACATCAGCTAATGTTGTGCTGGAAAGTGTCACACAACATAAAAATATCCAAAGACACACGTATAGAAGTGCGCTGTTGCGATGGCACGACCACCACGAAAACAACACAACTCACCACAAGGAAATGCCGCATGACATGGTGCGCTCGACAAACCACATTAAAATACCACTTCGCTTGCATGAAGCGACAACGCAGCTATGGCCGCGTACACTACTGAATTACAAAATTTTCTTTTACGCATACACAACACAAAAATGTAGAGACCTTCATGCCCCTGACGACACTTGCAAACGCACTTTGTTCACCCGTGACTCCGGGCACTATTACGTAGTACTTTGGTACCTTTCAATGAAATCTATCCCATGAGTTCGCATTTCCAATTGAATTACCCTCTTCTGAGATCCGATGTCGCTGATGACTCAATGCCGATTCCATTGGAGGTTGGTGGTACTCAAATCAAACCCAGTGGGCTGGTGCGATGGTACTTCTCGTGCATTGTCTGGCCAGGGTTGCCGTTAGGACGACTCGGGTGGCTTCGATGTACTCCCGGTGCAGGTGCTGCCCAGCTTCGCTTTTAATGGCGACCTGTTTGCAATACTGTCCTCACTGATGCTGGAAGATTGCGATTCGTCCAGGCCACTGCACGTTAGCTCCATGCTCGTAGAAAATTTGAACTTGCTGACTACATCGGAGTATATGTTGCACCGAGGGATTTGTGAACTTCGTCGGCTGACACCTGGTCAGCTTCGATGGTTGCCGATTTGTTGCAGCTGCTCTCGCTGGTTCTGGGAGATTGCGATTCGTCCAAGCCACTGCACGTTGCTCGATGTTCTTAGAAACTTTGACTTTGCAGACTTCATCGGTGTATATGTTGCACAGGTGGATTTGTGAACTTCGTCGCCAACTTTCGGTGCTTGTTTTCAGTCAATGAACCATGCCGGGGACGTCGGCAGCGATGCCGGCTTTCCCCGCACCAACACTTACTCTCTCGTACGAGTTTTCAGAAAAACCTCACTTCTTCTTTTGTTCTCCGTCTTTATACTCCCCGCCTGTTTTTTTCTAGAAGGTTCTCGAATCTTTGTTGTTTTTCCTTGTGTTGATGAATCGTACGCCGATTGGTTAAGCCGTTGCTTGTTCTGACGTATTTGTTGCTCATTCTTTCAGGCACTCACATGCCTCTGACACACCTACTTCGCGGTCCTTTCTTGCGCTCCTATTGGTTCTGGTTATGCGCCTCTCTGCTTTTGCTTTCCCTTTGCACTCGCCTCCCTGTACTTCGCTCTCGCCCCTCGTTCTCCGAAGACTGTCGGCCGTTGCATTAGCTTTCCCACGCACTAGCCTCAAATTCCTTAGGTACAGCGCATTTGCAAGGCAAACTCGACCTTACGTCTTAACGGTTTTTCTGAATAACGACATCAGACATTCCAATGTCTGTTCACGTCGCAACTTTGTTTAGTTTACCTAACGAAATATTTCTACATTATCATTCATTTCGTTACATTTCTGTGTGGTTCTTGCGAGTTGTGAGGATAATGACACACAAAATAATCATTAAAGTTTACTGGTGTGAGAGGCAAGTACGGAAAAGAGGGGAGAACACACGCGGAGCACCGAACACACAACCAAGGAACAATCTCAACAAAAGACAACGACTTTAGCAACGCGTTACGTTAATGACAACCAGTTATCTGACTCGCGCTTGAACACTACAATGTTGAAACCCGTCCCCTGGAGACTTAGCCCTCGATAACAGAACTGAAATCAAAAGCCCTCAACAACAAAACTGGAACCCAAAGCCCTCACATACAGAACATCGAAATCGAAGCCTTCGAAACAGTGCCCTTAAATCAGAGTCTCACTCTAACAGCGTGAAGTGACACCTATCTGTCTTCGACCAAGTCCTCATCAAGTCGCGACCAGAACCTAAGAGACTTCCCGCTTGCTCGCTCCGTTCGCTCCCTTTCGCCTCTCGGTCCTAAGTGACCCTTATTCGCAAGAGACTCTGAGCCTGAACGGGGTCACGACCAAGAAGGGGAGTTGGGCGGATAAGGGGTGGGCATCTTTGAGCTGTTGCTCTGGCTTTCTCCGGTGTGCCATGGTTAATCAAAAAGGTAGACATAGAACGAAAATTTGTTCTCTCTCCAATCGATTAGTGATCGACGATCATGTATGTCGTAGTGTTTGTGCGGCCTGTCCAAAGCAGAAGGCCGAGCCAGCGGTTTCTGCTTTATGGCCTCATCATAAACTTCGGTTTATCATCTGTCTTGCTAGACGCATCTGCACCGCCAAGACTAAATGTTTCCAATGTCCATTAGACACAAGTAACATATACTTGATTCACCCAATGTAAGCCTCCTGCCAGTGTGAGACAGACCTTGAATAAATTCATTTTATCATTTGTATTATTATTTAAATATTATTAGCCACGTAGCTTTTGAAAAAATTTGCCAAATCTTTTTCCTCGCGATAAGCTGCGTTTTCTTAACAAATAGATTCATTTTTCATGTAATATTTTTTAGCTTTACAAACAAAAGTGATGTTTATATCATTTGAATGGTATCTATGATACCAAGCAAGCAAGCAGATTCACATTGTAGTAACATAGGAGAAATAAGGCACAAAAAACATAAGTTTTTTATTTTTATAATTATTTAATTTAAGGATACACGGGGCGTTTTACGTTAGGGATGATAATTTGAATTTATCATTTCAGTAACGGATGCCTTTTCTTCAGTATCACATCTTAGGTTTAATATACGGTCGTCACAGTTGAACTATCCAGAAATGCAGAGTAGAAATACAGGATCAACAATGCTATGAATATCTGTTGCATTCACGTTGTCAGATTGACTTAGATTTGTTACAAAGACATTCATGAAACCAGTAGTGTAAACAGTGTTTCAAGAAAGTAGAATGTTCTGTTGCAGAAAGTGTTCAGGAACAGGATAACTTTTATGGGCGTAAATAATTCGGGAATTTAAAGATCACATTAGGTAATCATTGGTCATTTTTTACTGGCAATCGCATACCTTAAATCGAAAAATACCGACCTAAACGGGATTATTTTCAATGACAAATATTTCTACGAGCGCTATGAAAAAGAAGCGCTGTGACCGAGCGCTATTTTTATAAAAAAGAGACCCTACACAATTAAAATGTAATGAGAATACCTGCATGAAATTGTTCATTAGTAACTAGAACTTGGAACTTAATTTTTTTAACAATTATTCAAACCTTTACAACCGTTAGCTCGAACGCATTCACACACACATGCACTTATACACACGCAGTCGCACTCACACACACACACACACACACTCCTACATGGGTTGCGCAGTTTATTGGAAATATTTTATTTTCGATCAAATATTTTCCAAATCAATTGGCTTCAACACCAAACAGTGCGAAACGAGTGAACCTACATGCATCGTCGACGTAAAAACGCTACACATAGTCATTGATGAATTCCAATCATGAAGAAGGCTGTGGTAAGTTATTTGCAGTGTTGCTCTGCCCTAGTTAGCTTGCATCCAACTAGCCTACGGAAGTATTATTAAAGAAATGAAGGCGTAAAACTTTGTAATGCCGTTGGAAAAAGCAATTCAGAATCGGAAGCTACAGCAGAAAACTTTCCCTTATCTAGTTCTGCCACCGGAGAGAAAGTCTAAAGCGCAACACCAGACTCGTAGGTTCTACACTTCCAAATACAGAGAAACTTTGCCCTGACCTCCAAGCGGCAGGTGCTCTCACCAGTCACCACAGGTGGGCGAGTAGAAAAAGGCGTTGGTACACGAGACCACCACCACAGTTCTCCCCTGACTCGAGTTGACAGCTCGCTCCGCTTTGGGGGAGCGAAGCTTTCACAACGCGAATACTCCCTCTACACACCAGCCCATATTCCACGTCGCATGGCTGGAGTTGACCCAATGCAGAGCACTCACTGCAGTCAAAAACTGTTAAGGCGCGGCGACATTATGCGTTTCTTCGTGCAACTCATGCGCAACTCGCCCAAATTTGAAGCATGCATGTCGGTTGCACGAGTGCTACATGAACTTCTACTGTGTGCGGTTTTTGACGCGGCTTCTTGTGAAACAAGCATCGGTAGCGCGTAGTTGGGAGTGAACTATGTGCAGATCATTTGAAGGTCATCGCCCGACAGCTGTCCTAGTTTGCAGTTGCACTTTATTATGGAGTATGGTACTTCTGTTTATTGCTTGCACTTTCTACAATGAGTGATTGGCCACGCGAGCTGGTGCTCCAGCTCAGCCCAATTTAAAGCAAATGAATGCCTCTGAAATGTCAAAAATTAAACGTATAAAGATCTAAATTTACAAGAATTAGATTACAAAATCATATTAACATCTCCAGATCCTGAGAAGGCATTGACAGTTGATGTAATAAAAAGAAAATTCACACATTGAGGACCCAGTATTTTTAAGCCGAATAAAATGTTAAATATTTTTAAAAAAATCGAAGCATGCACAGAGACCTTCCCTATCTTGCTATGATATATTGTCATTTCTTAATGCTGAAGCAGAGAGCCGGCAGTCAACATCAAATTTGCAAAGTCAAATAGTCGCTCAGGTAAGTTGTGTTTATTATTTATTTACGTGTAGAAAATATACAAGTTAAATAATTCCTCCCATAGCATTTGCACTTGAGTAAATAAAAATTTAATCAAAAATGAATCCCGTGTATTATTATTTAAAAATATATAGCATTATCTTGAGTAAATCAACCCTGTTTCTTGTTAATTAGGTAGCTTAAACTGAAATTAGTATTCGTCACTATGGAACATAGTTGGGTAGTTGTGTCTTTGATTGACAGTAAATTACTTATACATTAAGGAAATAGACAGGTAGCGTGAGTCATTCTTGTCGTTCCTGCGTTTTTTCTTGAAATAGTTTCTTTTTCTTACCTATCGCACAGGCGACAGCTACTGGCCAGAGCACACGTTCATCAACATTCATTCTCTCTACTGAGTACTGACCTCCGCTGCTCGAGTGCCCCGCATAGTGTAGCCGCTCATGCATCGAGTCACGCTCAGGGGTTAAAAAATGCTTCAGAGTTGCGCAGTAAAAACACATAGTGTAGCCTTGCCTTCACGTTCCGGCGGAGAACAATTTATAGTTAAGTTCTGCTTCTATATTCAACGCTCTTTGTACAACGCTCTTTTCGCTGAGTCAACGCTTGCCAACGCTTGCCTCCTCTACGAACCCGTCGTAGCCAAAATTCAAAGAATCCCTCCCAGGGACAATGAATAATAATCAGCATTATTGACATGGACTGTGTAGAGTCGCACGCACTGTTAGTTTATAGCAAATGAAACGAACGCCAACGACGATTCGTCACAACTCAATATCAATTAGATGACCGGGTGATTCAGGCAGATTATTCAGAATCGCTGGAACGTGGCCGTTGCATAATCTAAACGACTCATTTTCCCCAAGCGAGTCTTGCGTCTTTTACTACCCAGTCTAACTTTTTCGCCGCCTGCATGCAGGAGTTAAACACGGAATGTTCAATTTTATACGTTATAAAGAAATCTAGCCGTATCCTAATTAATTTGCAGCCAAGTTAATGTACATGCTCTTATTTCCTCTGACGCTCACTCTTCCTCAGGTTTAAAATTTCAGTAAACTTCTAAAGTAGCATTCGAGTTTGCTTAGTTTAGAGCAGTTGAGGGTTGGTGTTATCCACGTCTTGCTTCAATCGCTAAAATCAAATTTGCTCTGACAAAAAAGATGTAAGAGCCATGTCCATCAACTGGATAGCGAATCCTGTCAATCAATATAAACAAAACAATCTTCTGATTTTAGTTTAAGGATCCTTTCCAATTAGAGCCTACCATAGTATGTAACTTCTAGTTATTTTGAAAAATAAAATCGACAAGATGACCTGACCAATTTTTACAATGATGAATCCTAATTTCACTAAGACCAATTACACTTTAACAATTATCAATGCTAATTTCGTACAGTCTTAATTAGCTTGCTAGAGGCATAGAAAACTAATCAAGCTAAGAGACTATTTTTTACTTTGATTGTTGTCACCGACCACTCTCTGCTGTTAGTAAAACAGAAGGCAGAATTTATCACCTTATTTCCATTACTACGATGAGATAAATTTTGAAAATATAATTGAAATGAAATCATTTTCCATAGTACAGATAATTTAATTCGATTGTTAATTTAAGTATAAGAAAAAATTCATGATGTTCTTGCTCCAACTTACGACTACCATAACAACCCCACACCCTATTTTGTGAATAAGGTCTAATACGAAGGATAAGTCCCATTAACTCTTCAGCATGTTCATGTAGAAATGCTGTGAGTGTCATTAAATTCTTTTAGAATTAAGAAAAACAGGATTATGAGCAGCTTTCTAGGTTACGAAAACTAGGTCCATTTACAGCCTAACCAGGTGGGTCATCTAAGGACTAGGACGTTCAATAGACAACCTTAATTCACTGCTTTTGGTTGTTTTAATGTTAAATGTGTTATATGCACATTTGTGTACAATATTTCATGTCTGTCGTGTGTTTAGTTTTGTGTGCCTACCGTTGAAGACAGCGGAGTCATTTTTCATCTGAGACCAATATTGTTGTAAATGACTCATTGTTGTAAATGATTTCAGATCCTGATCTAAACAAAGAAAATAGCATAAAAGATTTCCATAGTTACAAAAATTCAATTACTGGTGTCATTTAGAAAATTAATATTTACAGTTGGCTGCGAAATTAGTCGTTTACCCCTCGTGTTTCAAAACTTTTTAGAATTACTCAAAAACTATTGTTGCCACAGGCATAAGATTTTCACACGTATGTGAAACACATTTAGTGACAATAATCCGAAGTTTCTAGAACAATATTTTTTTTTAAAGATTTAACAAGCTGAACGTCAGAAACACGATAAGACAATTTGATTCATTCAGTGAGTAGCATTACACTTTATTGAGGTGAATCTACCATTTGAGTACATTTTTAATAATCAATAGCGTGACCTTTCATCTCCATAACATTTAAAAGCCTTTCATTATAGTTTTCGACAAGCTTTTCCGTAGTTTCAGATGAAATATTGTTCCATTCTTCAATGGCGATGCCTTTCAATTCCTGAAGATTCTTTGGAGCTCTCCAGTTGATGTTGACTTCTAATTCCTGCCACAGATTTTCATTGGGATTGAGATCAGGACTCATCGAAAGCCACGGCAGCACATTTATCTTAATTCTTTGGAGCCAGCTAGTTGTAGACTTGGCCGTGTGCTTTGTGTCATTGTCTTGTTGAAATACCCACCGCCTTTAAACATGACATAGTCTGTGGAGTGGAGTCCTTCGAGGTTGGCGTCCGTGAAGGCTTTCCTTGTTCAGACAGCTGGATTGTGCGATTGCTCACGCTAGTTCCCTGAGCGTTCAATCTCTCGGCAACGTCGTCTAGCTTCACTCGTGGATTAGTGTTGACCTCACGACATAATTTTCGAGAAGTTCTCACCGAGAGTTTTTGTTTGCGACCACGCCCAGGCAACGTTTCTACAGTACCAAACTTGGTAAACTTTTTTATAACAGATTGTACTGTAGATCTTGGGATGCTCAAACGCTTAGATATGTTGCTATAACTATTTCCAGCTTTGTGGCAGTCTACAATCTTCTGTCTGAGGTCCACACCGAGTTCCTTGGTTTTTCCCATCGTGGCGCGAGTGTACGAATGACAAAGCTCTACTCCTCTGGCTCCCCCGTTAGCTCTGGCACAATTTGCTAGAATGATCTCACGTATAGAATGTTCAAGATCATTTTAGACATAAATTTTTAACAATGAAACAAGTATAACGGTAAATACTTCTCAATGAAATGAAGTGGTCTAAATTGTATGAAAAATTTTGTCTTTTCGTGTTTCTGAAGTTCAGCTTGTTAAATCTTTCAAAAATAATATCTTGTTCTAGAATCTTTGTATTATTGTCCCTAACATGTGCTGCACACCATGTGAAAATCTTATGCCTGTGGGAACAATAGTTTTTGAGCAATTCTAGAAAGTTTTGAAAGACGAGGGGTGTACGAATAATTTCGTCGCAAACTGTATGTTACTCTTTATGCTGGAATGTTTCATTGCATAATTTTTTTTTCAAATGATGAGTATAAATAAAATTATCTACTTGATCTAAGAAGTATACGCGATGGGTTTTGACCAATCGAATATTCATTATGTTGCTAAAACAATTCTTCGTCTGAGTATAAGTAAATTGATCATGATATTCCTCAAAGTTTCCAATGTTACTATTTCCGGTGAATTTGCGCCTGGAACTATCGATTATGAATCACAGGATGATTCTGCTACTTATCCTTCCTATTCTGAAGAATTGATTGGTAGTCGAAGTTGATTTGGGATATTTATCAGACTCCATGGGTCGGAAAGTGATCGGCAGTACGGCGATTTTCAGTGCAGTCAACTGGAATTATTTAACATCATATAACTACAGGATACATATGCACAATGGTAATGAAAGTTTGACAAAGTTCGGCTCGAATTTTGAGAATTTTGGTAAACAACCATCATTCTCACGTTGAAAATTCTCTTAGATTTTGAAAATAATTGATTTACCAAATAAATTCTGCACTTTCAACAGGAATTGTTTCAGAATACTGTCCCGTAATCAATTCTGAAGCAAATTGTCTGAACAAATGAGGAATAACATCTAGGTCATGGCAGAACTCGCACAGAATATAACACAGAATCTACAGTGTATTTAAAAAGAATATGTACCCACTTTGAACTGTCATATGAAACATATTCTTTAGCCTACTAGGGTGGATTTTCAGAAAAAATAAATGTAAATTCCAATTCGACAAATGAATTTGATTTTCATTGAAACAAAATATTCTGAAAGTTAGATTATTTGTTTAAACCTGTATCCTGTAGCATTGTTGCATTGCTGGGTACGAGTCACAGATTCCGTACTTCAAACCAGTGTCCAACAAAATATTTGCTCGCATCGCTCGACCCAAACTCCCGTTTCCACCATCTCTGTTCCGCAGCAAAATTCCCAAACTTCAGTTACTGAAGTTAACACGTTTCTGCTCCTCTAGGCTCAAACACAAGCCCGCTATGTTGCACACCTCGATAAACGATTTGGCCACCTTCTGAGAAAACATTGCTTTACATTTTTCACAAATTTAACCATGTAGATTAGAAATTACAAAACTGTTTTTATGCTTTTTTCTATTCAAAATGCTTTTACATTTTTTCAAATTTCTGTGTTTGAACTTTTCGGTACTGAACTGTCTCATTCTTTGTTAGCGTTCTATGAAAACGCTATACATTTTGAGCTCATTTAGTAGCGAGAACTATTTGAGCCCGTAATATGGTAACAAATAATAATTCCACGACTGGAAAAATCATTTGATGCAGGAAGACGGTTAAAAATTATGGGAACAAATTGTACGTATAACAATGCTTCACACGTTGGTCACGACATATTTAGTAACAGAAGAAATTTTACATCTCATTTCTTCAAGACGCAGGAAGTTTTTCTGCATGTTCGATGAGATAAGTTAAATTTTGGAATCATCTTACCCACTCTCCAGTTGTTAGTCACTGCGTTGAATTCCCTTATTGATCAACTAAACCAAACTATTGATTCGTTCAATCGAGTAATTGCCCCACAAACAAAATGATGTTTTGTCAGAAGCTAGCGAGGTTTTCATTCACATAACATTGTTCTGAAGCTCAACAGCTTTATAATTAATCATTCAGGAGAGGGCGCTTGCATCGGACCAGTTATTCTCAATGCATGGTATTTCTAATCCTCCCACTCCAGACGTTAAACAGGTTCCTGCTGGACTTTGAACCCTTTGCCACCCGGAGACTGACGACATTGTACGTGTCTGCTCTCCTGGTTATTTCAGACTGTTCTGAAATAACCCACGTCCAACAACAACCATTTTTCCTCTTTAAAAACTATACCTGTTTGTAAATCAACGCCCAACTGAGGTTAGCGGGAATACATTATTAATGTTTAGTTAATGCATTGATGTCTATACATTTTTTTTGACTGCGGATGGTTCATGTTACTGGAAATTACGAAAAACTGTTACAATTGTTTAAATTGGGCACCAAGTACGATATACTAATTATATTATGTCAAATACCAGTACCATCACAAATAGAGCAGTACTCCAAATTTTCCTCTAAGAGACTAAGTACAAGATGAAATTACACACCGGTACAATACAGATGTCAAACCAAGAAATAAGAAGAAAGAGTCCCGCTAGTTTAACTATGGCTTTCTTTCGAACGAATCAATGTTTCACTTTTTCCATAAATGACCATATTTACCAGGCCTCCGTGATAAATGACGTTTGCAAAACGAGGAACTTACTGAAATTAAGAATAGTGTAGTACCTATATATTAATAAAAACATTCACGTGTTAATCATATTCATTTTCAAACTGCCATATACCATATTAACGCAATCCATTTTTCATAATAACCCAATCTGCTTGTTCTCCCGTAGCCAGACTTCGTTGTGAAGGAGCGCGCAAAGTCGAGCATCGAAAGTCACCCGTAGTCCGTTGTTCTGGTCACACGTGAACTAACGCAGCGTTATACGCTGTTTCATTCTTCCGTGTATTTGGTTAATTTACGGTCAAAACCGCTAAAAATGAATCCTAGGAAGAATGTTAGTGATAGTGGGCGAGGAAAAAAGAAGAATGTTGCAACAACGATCGAACTGAAAAAGGAAATCATTGCAAAATTTGAGAGTGGAGTGCGTGTTTCCGCTCGCCATAGCCGTGTGTGTATGGGACCTGACTCCGTGCGGGGAGACCCGGGTTCGAGTCTCGGCGCTGGTGGCGATTTTCTCTGTTGGGTCTAGGAGAAAAATTCTAAGCACAAGGCCTCACTCTCCCCAGGTGTCTGAAATGGGTACCGGTCTTGACCGGGGGAAAGCGTCATGGCGTCCTCGTGTTAGTTATAAGGCATTTGAAAAACCAATGTAAAAGGTGATATGTATCATGCTTCAATTGGAAATAAAGCATCCGTAGATGCCGATGTTTGTTTGTTTGTTTGTTTCCGATCTAGCTACGCAGTACGGCATGTCTGGCTAAGTCGACGTGATCAACATTTCTGGCGAAGAAAGAAAAGCTCAAAGGAGCGAATGCTGCAATAGGAGTGACCTCATTGACGATGAAAAGACCTCAGATACTGGAAGAAGTGGAGAAATTATTGCTGATGTTCAACAGTTACGCGGTAATAGCATCAGTGAGGCGTTCATCTGTGAAAAGGCGCTCAAAACATACGACGATTTACTGTACCTGTCGAGTGGCGCTTGGAACACATTAATAGCGCTTCCATTACTTCTTATGGGGGAAATTCGTTCGAAGTCGACCACTTTTCTAGAACGGATTGTGTTTGACTTCTGAGTTACTGCTGTATTCAGTTACTGTTTGGTATTTTTACCACACATCCAACAAATTAATTCATGACTACATTTAGCGCACCACTAACGTATGTTAAGAGAAGTCTGTGCACAGTGGTGTCAAGAACTTTGTTACTGAGTGTTCCTGTCCACAGATCGAATTCTTAAGTTTCTCAACTTTCCTGATCTAGGAGGAGAATGGGTGTATCTTATCATAATAAGGCTCCTCGTAAGGAGTGTGATCTAGTCATATCTTATCCTATCAAGTTACTATGAAGTTGAGACGGGAGTATAAATCACTGAAATTGGCTTTTAATATTTTAATACTGATGGACTCTGAAACTTTCAAAAGATGCACTCTCCACCTCCTCACCAGTAGAAGTCATTACAAAAACGTTCGCGAGTTGAAATCGAATAAACCCGCTACTGCTGTGCGTTGCTGAGAATTTTTGGCTGCAGTGAGGACTGAGTCACAGGGGGTGCAAGAAACTCTGAGCGAGTGCGAGCTGCGACTCTCCCTGCGAGTGCGCCGCGTCGCCCGCGTGATAGACCAGTTTGGTTCAGTACGTGGTGTTGAGGGGACAGGTCTTGTCTCACATTCGTTGTTGACTTACAGCTTCCGACTAGCGCAGTGGGAAACCATTAAAATGTGTGGTAACAGTGAGAAAATATGATGTAATTTCGAAGTGCATGGAAAAAATCTTTTAAACTCTCTCAGTGGAAACTTGAGGATTAGACGAAAGCATCTAACAATTCCTTAAAAAATTGTGCGTGGTCAATATTAAAATAAACGTCTCGGTTCTCGACTCATCATCATCATCTGTAAGATCTGCGTGTGCGAAATATACAGAGAATTGAAAGAATATCTCTTAGAAAATTCCATACGTGATTTTACACAACGTAAGAAGTTCGTACTAAAGCAATTCCGACACAAGTAAAAAAATTGATGAATGGCACAACAGAAGGTTATAGAAATGAAAACGGTAGAGCGCTCCCTGAAGTACAGTTTCCCAACCATAAGTAAGAGATGTACGCTCAATAAATCATTAAGATCGGGTTTGATTTTCTGAATGATGAAAGCTCAGAAAATTTTAAGTTTCGTTACATTGCAAACAGATCTAAATATGGCAAAGTCAAAATAGGAAATTTTTACATTACACTGGTTCTCTGCATGAGAACTTTTTGTGAGACTGTGGTTAGAAAAAAATTTGCGCTCCACTTTTAGAACTAACTCAACGCTTCCATTTACAGTAGATGACTCCACCTATGCAAAACCATTTGTTGTGTTCCTAGTCGGGGTCATGATCAACCGTTTTGTGCATCATTTGTTAGTTTCTCGAAGGAGTTTCATCTCAATGCGACGTCGTATTGCACGTAGGAATTGATATTTTTCTACCAAATCTTGTTCTGTTAGGAATTATTTTGCAAGGGATTTGGTATCCGATGCCACCAGCCTCTATTGAGACAAAATTGCGTTGATATAATTTTATGATTTATTTTTTAAACAATATGTTTGAATGAATCTCTTCGGTCATCATGATCAATTGGTTATCTTTGGTAAGCGTGTGTCGGAGCCGTATTTTCACGGCTATCATTCTCACGTGCACGTTCAGTATTATCAGTAACATTTACAAATTTCGTCTGATTTTCTCCACTCTACGCTTTCATTCGTCCTAACTTACATAGAGAATTAAAAGCATGGAAGATCGCTTATTTTACTACTGAACGCTGATATCTATGTATCAGAAAACTGTTGAGAGAGATTCTGGTTAGAGATGGTAGTAATAATTGAGACTTAACTAAGAAATCTAATTTTGGGCGTTGCTAAGATATGTGCGAGGAGTGTCGCGATCGTGTGTTGATCCCACCGATGTCACATCATTTTTGTCGAGATCCTTCATCATTGCCAGCATTTCGTTGTGGTCGTATGTTGACCTGCTCTATTTGAGCTGCAATTTATTTCTTTCGTCGTGACATGTGGTATATGTCACTTCAATATATTTTATTAATAAGGCGTATCTTTTGTCCTCGCCATGATTTTAATTTATAGGTAGTTACTGCCACGCTGCCACCACCCTTAGAATAAGGGAAATTGAAAATTGATAATATCAAATGAATGATTAATAATGAAATTAGGTAACGCTTTTCCATGCCTTCATGTCCCTTTCTCATCTTTTCAGAACACAGGTATTTCTACACTTGTAACTAAGATGGAGATTTAATTATAAGAAACAATTAAACGCGCATTACAATAATGAATAACTATTCCTGTTACATAAATGGTACTAACACAAAATATCGCTCGCTATATCGAAATAGACCTACATTGACCTACGATCTGAGGACATTCACGGTTTGGGTTAACAATGTTATGCTATCGAATGAAATGAGAAACTCATCTTATAGGGAGAGATGTGAGGTCCCTCGGATGTCGAGATGGGGAATGCCACGGGTGCCATTTTGGGATGACAGTCAGGTACGTAGGTACATAGAAGCGCCGTAGATATTAAGTCGGTTATTGGGTACTCAAACATGGAGATGGAATGGCCTTCTCACTGAGACTACGTTAGATTTGCACTCGGCAGTATTTACTCCAGTATGACAAAGAGTAAATTAGCCTGCGCCACAGTGGGCGAAGGTAGGGAGGCCTGAACCACACTTCTGGCTTTGATGGTGTGCCTCGATCAACTGCCTCGCGTTCCCTCGGGCTGCTGCGGCGCTGCCACGCGCAGTCAACCGCAAGCTGGAACCTCGATCAAACGTCGTTCTATAGAAATATGAAAATCATCCTAACGTATATGGAAATATGCCTAATTAAATCAATAATCTGTACATGAATTCCCATGATGAAATACTTACTAAAATACAAGAAATATTCCTATAAACAGAAGACTTATAGATTAAGGATAAATTGAATGGCAGTAAATGGCAACCTCGGTCACTCGCTGAAAGAACGACGTCGTAACATGGTCGGTACGATGGCTGTATCGTGGAGGCTTGTTCAGATGTCGGGCTTCTAGAAGATTCTTGGTAGAGTTTGCGTGCTTTTCATCTGTAGATAACTCGCGATGAAATATCTCTTCAAATATGATGACCGACGCAGTTCTTCTTGGAGATTCGAAGTGAATACGAAGGCCTGTCGTAACATTCAAAGTAATCCATAGGACAAAAAATTTTTCTTGAACGCTAGATATGATGAATCATATCAGAGGTTGATCGCTTCTGAATTTACTTTAAAAGAATTAATAGGGGTAACATGGATCTCTTGGTATATTAAAATCAATTTCACTTGTTGTCACTTTCATGACCACTCCGTAAAAAGCGGGTTCATCGCCATGGGCGATGAGCCGCGAGAAAGAATCACCAAAATATGTATGTGATGGATGTAATCGTGATGCTAACAACATAATGCGTAGCAAAGCAATATATAGGAATAAACTTAATTAGATGAAATATTGCCAGTTCTACAGCTATTTAATAGGCAAGATTTGAGGTAACCACGGTCATAAAACACTGCTCTTCTTGGCGCCAAGATTACAACTGCTGCGGACTCGGGACTAGCTACTGCTGTTTGTTTGGCCTCCCATCCTGCTAGCATAAAGCCCTGTTTACACTGGTATACATTTTGTCGCAGGCTCACGTGCATACGCCTCATGTGGCACCTCACAAGAGCCATGAGCGTTTACACTAGACGTTGAGCACGCGCTGCGTGGCGCTCGCTGCTCAACTTCTTAAAACCATTCAGTGCTTGGTTAACCGCCATTAGAGGCGGATTACCGTCGCTTGTTGCTGCATCGTAGGCTATTTAATCTTTTCTTCATTTGCAGGAGGGAAATGTTGATATATTCGTTCATTTTCATTGATAAAAATTGAAAGCAGCCTCCTTCATATTAGGATCCTTATACCTGCTGCTTTTAGTCCGGAATAGGCATTCATGGTCTCTGTACAGTTTAATTGCAACGGAGCTTCTCGCGGTAAAGTTGCGTCAGCCATAATGGATGAGCAAAGGGCAATACCTCTCCTCATGACTGCTAACGGCACATTGACCGGAGACAGAGTTGCGAGGCTCTCGTGTGTCGCGCCTCACGAGTTCTATCAGAGGGAATAAGGAACTTCGTATACAGACACACAATTAAGAGCCTCAGTGGTGATCCTCGTATACACGTGTCGCGCCTCACGGCCGAAATGTCCCCAAGTGTAAACGGCCCAGAAGTTAGCAGTTACGAGAGGCTTGCAACTGCTCAGCTCTGCTCTGCTCCACTGCTGTTTGTCTGGCCGCGGCTTTAGGCATGGCAAGGGAAACTCGCCCCTCACGTCATAATGGTTTCTCGGTCAGCAAGAATTAAGACATTCCACAGCTTACCTACTAATGGAATATGTCTATTTTGGTTTCTATTTTGTTACATACCAGATATTTTCTGTGGGTGACATTGTACTGTCGATCTCTTTCTCAATCGATTATTTCTCCATTTGTCTAGAAAATTACCAAAAGAAGTAAATGGTGAAATAATATTTAGCAACCAATACTAGCTTCAGCTTATCAAAGCAATATCTCAACGATAACATTATGGGCCGTTACTGAATATGGCATTTTGATATGGTAAATTTAGATAATGGCAATAAAAAACACTAAGTTTTAGATCATTTTATACAATTTTACGTGTTCATCAATGTTTAAGGATACCATATCCAAAAATAGGAAACTTTTTTTCTATGGGACGTACGTCTATGAAAATTTGCAGACTACTAGATCTCCACATTTGTAACAACTTATCTTCTATAAAAAAATTTCATTGGGGGTATAGAAAATTAATTATTTATTATGATTAAAAAAAAACATATATATGTATTTTTAATAATAACTCCGAAATTTACAAAGCCAGAGCAATGCGGTTTGTTGCATTCGAAAGTAAAATGTGTGCTCTAAAAATCACAAAGAATTTTTTTTCGTTTTATTTCATTCCGAATTTAAATGAATTTTTTTGCAAGAGGTAGGGTAAAAGTTATAATTTTAGGGTAAAAAAATCTACGGAAAGTGTTACAT
>JACJUY010003738.1:2359-16239 GCA_014220935.1 Platorchestia sp. MABIK | reverse complement strand
TGTGGCTGTCTGAAGCCAAAGAAGATCTTGGGTCGCTGCAATAATCATTCAGTGATATTTTCAGGATATGGTAAAATTTTTACCCCATGGATTTCTTTGAGGTTGCAATCATTTATCACCCATCTATGCATTCCATCTCTCCCTTGTCATTTACATTTTGTTAGGTGTGTCATCCTTCTACGGTACACAACTAATATCAAAGTAACCTAACGCGTAATAAGCTCAAAGAAATCCATCAAGAGATTATTATAACTAATACATAAATGAAAATGCAAGGTAAAATGAAATTGATTCGAAATACGCAATACGCAATACAGCATACAATACTTCAAATAGCCTGTGTAAAGTAAGGAAACTTCAATTTCATGAACAATTTTCTACGCATTAACACTCATTCCTGCGGAGTTATGAAAGGACATATGAACGGGTTGTGAATCTGTCATCGAGTAAATTTTCTACACAACTAATCAATATCATCACAACTAAAACATAAATTGGCATATCAAATACATTACACTAAACATGACATACAGGAGAGAGGAAAAAACATCCTACTCGCATTTCGCTGAGGAGATTAATTAATCCTAAATCAATGCATTTATCCAAAATATGAAACATGAAAGAAAAGTTAAACGCAAAGGAAATAACTAGTAAAATTTTCTTAACATTAAACATAGTATGTTGAGAATGAAATGAGGTAATCATGTCGATGTTCCGGAAACATTTCTGTGGGGGCAAGTGCAATTATACCTAGATTCGTCGCTTAGTTCTGTTCCTTAGAGGATATCTAGGTACAGATTCTTCCTCGCGACGCTCGTTTTGCACAATAGGGACATCATTTATTTCCGTTTCCTGGGGATCATCTTCTCTGCCATCATTAAAAAGGAAAGCTAGAGCATCGTCTAGGTATGCTCTTTTGACAAGGTTAAGATGAAGATTTTGTTCTTTGCGATCGAAGTAAAGGCCTTTGATGACGATATTATTCTCGCGTCGACTAATAACGCGATAAGGACCTCTGAATCTAGTAGGCCAGGCTCGGTCAACATCGGCGCGACCTGATTCATTTCTGAGCATGACTAATTCTCCTGGCTGAACATCAGATTCGCGCGTTGTGCGATTGTAAATTTGTGCTGACGCTTTTCTTGCTGTCTCAGAATTCTTTTTGACAACCGAGAACGCTTTTAAAAGTCGAAGTGATATTTCAACTACGTAGTCCTGATCGCAAGCATAATTGATCGGTTGTTCTTTGAAGATTTCATGGTAAGGTAGATTGGCATCACGACCGAAGAAAAGATAGAATGGCGTATCCCAAATGGCAGTTTGAAATGAGGTATTAACGGCTAGGGTCACAAATGGGACAGTTTGATCCCAATTAAATCTATCATCGGAAGCTAGATGGGAGATCGCAGTTTTCAAGATGCCATTCATTCTTTCACAACAAACATTTGCCATCGCATGATAAGCGGTTGTAGTTGGAGATTTCGCATTCAAATTTTTGCACACGTCTTGGAATAGTTTGTTTGTGAATTCGCTACCTCGATCACTAACAATAGTATTAGGAGCAGAAAATTGCCCTACGTACTGAGTGAAAGCTCGGGTAACTGAATCAGCCGTTGTCTTGAAGAGGATACGCATCCACAAAGCGCGTGAAATGATCGACAATCGTGAGTAAATACTTATTACCACTGTAACTAACAGGTAATTCTACAAGGTAAACGGCAACTCTTTCAAGGGGATAGGAAGTCTCCGGGAATTTGCCTAGAGGAACTTTGAATTGGCCTTGCCATCGTCTTCTTTGGCAAGAAAGACACTTCTTGACATAATCTTTCACATCGCGGATCTGATTAGTCCAGAAGAACTTGTCTCTAGCTCGTTCAAGAGTTCTCAAGAAACCCAAATGTGCCGATAGGTCATTGTCATGGCTGAGTTTTAAAGCTACCTTAACTAAAGACTTAGGAATGACAATCTGTCCATTAGTTCTACAGTTTCTACGTTTCTTTCTAGACCACCTACAGACGACATTATTATCATCTATGAAATACTCATCAATATTTGAAATCTTACAATAACCATTATCATTACCGTTCACCACATTTCTGACGCTAGACCAATATGGGTCCATTTTCTGCTCTGACACAACGTCATCCAAGCTTAAATTCTCGGCCTCTACAGCAACATCTTTCTCACGGGCCACGGGTGCAGGTCGGGCACGTGCATCGTTGACAGAGACACCTGTCGCGTCATTAACACTAGAACAAGGCTTAGATCTAACATGCACATTGGGATTATCTTTAGGGTTGCTTTTATTACATTTCAGCTGATCAGCATCAACAACAGCGTTGACGGTTCTTTCGGATCGAGACAGGTAGTCAGGCAGGTGGTGCTGTGAACCAAGTTTATATCTAACATAAAAATTATATTCCTGCAAGAGTAGCGCCCATCTGGAAATACGGTGATTACCTGTCTTATTAGCAAAGATAAACGTCAAAGGTCGATGGTCAGTCACAACTGCAAATTCATTTAGATACAGATATGCGTCATAATGTTTGATCGAGTCATGAATTGCGAGAGCCTCAAGTTCTGTTGCAGAATACTTAAGTTCGTTGCCTTTTAACTTTCTACTGTAATAAGCAACGGGCAGTTCGACACCATCATGCACCTGAAGTAATGCTCCACCAATTGCTACACCGGAAGCATCAGTGTGCAGAACAAATTCTTTCTGGAAGTCAGGAAATTTGAGAATTGGAGCTGAAACAAGTTTTTCTTTCAAGTCATCAAAAGCTCTTTGATGAACGTCAGTCCATTTGAAAGTATTCGTATTTTTCGTGAGTTCTGTCAAGGGTGCTGCGATACGAGCGTAATTCTCAATGAATTTGCGGAAGAAACCTGTGACACCAAGGAATCTTTTAACCTCTTTTACGCTCCTAGGTCGTGCAACATCTGCTAAAGCTCGAACTTTTTCTGGTCTAGGAGTTAATCCTTCAGAACTAACTCGAATTCCAAGAAACGTTACCGAGTTTGCGGCAAATTGGCATTTTTTCAAACTTAATTTGAATCCTGAAGCAGCAGTTTGTGTCAATGCGTTTTCTAAGTTCTCAATGTGGGTCTCAAAATTGCACGAGTAGATGATAATATCATCCACATAACAGAACAGAAATTTTGAAATGAAGAGAGCAAATGCCATGTTAACAGCTCTTTGAAGTGCTGCAGCCGATGTTATTAAACCTTGTGGTGATCGTAAGTATCTGTAGCTTCCTGAGGAAGTTTTGAAAGAGGTAATATCTCTGCTCTCAGGAGACAAGGCAATTTGATGAAAAGACGATTTCATGTCGAGAGTGGTAAAAAATTAGAGTCTTTCAAACTCTCCAACGTCTCTGTCATGTTCGGGATGGGGAATATTTCTTTCTTACAAATTTTATTGATTAGACGAAAGTCAACCACAATTCGATGAGTGCCATCGCTTTTGCGAACTGTCAAAATTGAAGATAACCATGCCGAGAAGCTATGTTCAATTATACCCTGCCGTAGCATTTCCTGAGCATGTTCTTCAACTAATTGCTTAGTCGCATAGGGAACACGATACTGAGGCGTATATATCGGCCTATGTCCTTGAACGTCTAATTTGTGCAAAGCATTACGTGCAAGTCCAATTTCGTCACCAACAGCAAAGGAATTACGATGATTGTTTATCAATTTCACATGGGTAGTTTTCTGGTCTAAATTTAAATGAGATAGGTCTACATTGTCAATCATTTCATTGAATAAAGGTTCTCTGCGTCTCTTAGCATCAGGCAAGAGTCTGCTGTTTTCCTTAGTCTGTCGACCAGCGTCGTGGTCAGAGTGCCTCGCAGCCTCTACGGTTTGTTTATAGTCGTGTACAGCTGCCACAGTAAGAGCATCGTCAGCAGTGTGGGCAAGTGAAGTGTCAGCACAGCTATTACTCTCGTTCGTGTCAGACTCTTCAATAGCAACGTCTAAGACCGCACAAATTTTATTCTTAAATACAAGAACATTTTTGTCGTTATAATTAACGAAAACTACAGGCAAGGTACCATCTCGGACAGTAGCTAGGGTACGAGGCACCGCTACTCCTTTGCAAGTTACACTCTGTTCTAGCACGACAGTTTTTCCATTCATGTGCCTGGGCACTCTTAAATACGAATGGCATGAAGTACCACCTTCTACAGTCAAGTCATTTGGCATTCTTGCAACACTGAAAGACGCGTCCTCTGATTGCTTTACGAAGTTAATAGAATTAGAGGCGCCAACGTGTTGAAAAAGGTAAGTTCTGTCATTGATTTTTACATGGCCTTTCTCGTATTGACCGTACTTTATTTCAACACTGAACCTCTTAAGGAAGTCCCGTCCTAACAGTACGGCACCAGGAAAAAATGAATCCTCAACAATGATTGCGGCATGAGAACAATCTACATTTCCTAAGTTAAACTTAAGATCGACCGTGCCTAGAGTGTGGAGATTATCTTCGTTTACCGAGCAAAGAACTTTCGTGCATCGCTTGATTCGGGGAGGGTTTTTGAATAATTTGTTAATTATACTAGATTTTATGAGGGTAACAGAAGAGCCAGAGTCAACGAAAGTGGAGAATTTCTTGTGCTCTATATTCAACATGATTACGGGGGAAACGCATTTCGACTGCCCTGGAAGTTTTTTGACTTAATGGAAGATACGTTGGCGTTTTGATTTTCACGGTCATTGAATTTACGTTTATGATTATTCCCAAAGTAGCGGGTATTCCCGTGAGAAGCATTGGTCCATTTGTAAGGATTCGGGGGTTGATAGGTTCGTTTTTGAGGGAGATAGTGCTGATGGCGATGCTTCTCAATCACTAGGTCACTTTCGTGGACTCGCTTCTTCCTATACTGAGCGGCTTTTTTCTCGAGAAGAGATTCCTCAATAGATCTCGATTTATCCAAGAGTTTTGTAACTGTTTCAGGATCGAAATCATGGGGCAACTTCTCACTGATCCTGGGATTCATATTTTTTATCAGAGTGGGTATCAGGATCTTTTGCGCTGTCTTCTTCATAATGCCACTCCTGTCCAAATGCATCTTTCCAACTAGCCAAAACTCGGGTTGCATAAGCATTAACCGATTCATCATTTTCTTGTTGCAGATTAAATAGGATTTTATGAACTGATTTTCTGTAATTTGTAGCACCTTTGTACACTGACACAAGCCAATTTTTCACATCATCTAGCGTAATTAATTGATCAGATTTGAGAACATATGAATCCCATGCCTTCCCTGTCAATGCGTTCTTAAGGTAACGGCATTGTAAACTAGTATCATTAGTGTAAATGTCTACTCCAGTTTGAAAATGCTTTAAAAAAGAAGTTACACAACCTTCTCTGTTAAATTTGGGTAGCTCGATTGCATGGTTCAGGGTTACAATGTTATTATTACCGTTATCATTATCATTTCCTGCCATGGTGTACAAGTTTTAAATTAAATGTTTCGTACGATATGTTTCCAAATACACGGTCATAAATGAATTAGAAATAACATGACATGATATCCATAAAAAGTCCGACACACGTAAATAATTGTTATAGATCAATAATAGCAATGCAAAAATGGGTGCCCAATAGAGTTCAAATAGGCATTATAATCCTATGAAATGGGTTAAATTGGGCAGCGTAAATGGGACATTAAATGGATAAAAATAGCAAAATAGTTACAATGACTATATATACACAAAAAAATATGGAAATAAATCAATACAATGAGGCAAATCATAGAAATGAGTACAATGAAATTAATTTACACAAATAAATCAATACAAATCATAAGAATGGGCACAATGATGAATGAGATGAATTTTCTAATGAACAATTAGTTTGAGTTTGGCCATTTACGTCAAGTTTTTATTTTATTTTTGGTAGCGTGGAAAAGCTATCTCTTACGGAGCGTGAGCACGGCGAGATCAAATTATAGTCCTAAATTTTGACTTTAATATCCCACCGCTGCCCCCAATTGTCGTAGCCTTCTTTTCTTTTCAATGCAATTATACTGTTATTCCTACTTCATCCGTCGTTTCAAGGTTGACCTTCATATTTACGGTTTTTTCAGCAGGATATAGTAAACACATATCTTAGTACGGCCATACATTTACTGTTTTAACGAAGGGTGAACACACTTATGACAAGAGGTTGATGAAACTAGCAAATATCGAGGATGATAAAATAATGGACAATCCCAAAGAACTTAACTTGGAGTACGCAGCGATGGTGACGAATTAAAGGTCTAGTAATTACGTAAAATCGGATATGTCGATATGAAGTTACACAGAGATTACATAAACTCTCTCTCAGAGTGCTGGCTGAGTTTTAAATTTACAAATCAAAAGGTGGCACTGACCTTTACAAGAGGAAATCTCGTACTATAATGATTCTACCTAACTGTCAACGTATGCTTAAATATCAGCAGCGACTGCTTCAGCTTCTGTCGATTCGTTGAGGCGGTTGGCAGTTCTCAACTGTCGAAGAGTGTCGTACACTTTTTCTGTCGCCTTCCCTATGCTGAGCTTGCTTTCTTCGTTGATTTACTACTAACCGATCGGGCGTAAGGTCTACGTTCTGCCGTTCACTCTTTTGGTGGTGGAATTTCACAGTTTGTACCTATGTACATAACATGGGAATAAACGAGATACGCCTCGAAAAAGGTATTTAAACCTCCCTAGAAAAGATAGAGGAACAACGAAGGAGAAGAAAGGATACTCACAAGAAGACAAACAGACGCAGGAACAGGTGTGACCGATTAGGGTGAATAACGTCAACGTATTTCAGATTCAAAATTTGTATTCTAAGAATTGTACCTCAAAAATGCACAATTTATAGCCCTCTAAAAAATTGGCGAAAAGTCAAAAAGTTAAAAAAAACAAGTACTAATGCAAACGTTTAATGAGATAGATGTGTAAATTTTTTAAATCGTCTGTAAAGCTATCCAAATGTACCTCTTTAGAGAATGAAGGAAGTGCTATAATCTAACGAATCGTAAAAAAACGATGTCCCTAAATGCTGCCATACTAAAACTAGACTGTCAGAGCTGTGCGTAAGACATTTTAAAATTTCAATTAATTCTCAATTAGCGTTCCGACGTTTCAAAAACAGAGCAATTGAACAAATAGCTTTCAAGAATGCGCATTGAAACATAGTACAGTGAATTTTTGTTGACACCAGCTGCACGCAGTGTTGATATTTTTAGATTGTAGAATTTTCCAACCATGGTAAGTACCAATAATTCCGCATTTTCGGGTTGGTTTTCTGGTGAAACACAGAATGCTCACTCCATCAAGTTTTTACAGTGCACTCTTTCGGCCTGAATTTTCATTACTACAGGTTACAGGATATTTCAGTTGCTCTACACCTTTTAACGAAAATTTATTGTACTCATACCGCCAGTCGCACAATGAAGATATGAGCAGTTGAGATGTAGAGTGTGAAGGCTCCTGTGGTCAGCAAGGCCTACAGTGCTCATGTAGACGGAGCTCAACGTCTTGCCAATTCTCATTGTGGTAGAATTTGTAGGTGATAAGCATGCCCTTTCTTATTTCACAACCATGGATTATAAGTTTATGCCCAAGAAAATGTTGAACATTATCGAATTAGATCCATTCAACGTGGTTCATCACTCAACTTGATTTTTCTACCTAAAGTAAAATTTCACGTTAACATGAGCATGATTTTCCAATTCGAAAATTAAATCCTTTCTCGAAAATCTTCCTCGTAAATGAATTGGATCTTCCTCGTAAATGAATTGGTAAAAAAATTGGAAGTTCATTCCTACTTGAAAACTTGAGGATTTACTTAATAATGATTATGACTGCCAGTACGATGAACACGCTTCAAATGTCTTCTTTAGAACCTACTTCAAAATTGTTTTCATTCACTGCACTGACTTGAATTACAGCACATCATATTTGTCGCTCAAAAAAACACTTATCATAAACTTTATGAAATATATATCATGAACTTTACAAAATATTTCATGTCATTTGATGTATTATGCGATACGTCATGAGAAAATTACATGAAATTTTTTAATCCTAAAATTTTGCGATACCAATTGGAAATTAAGAAACATGTTGCCAAACAATATGGAGTTAGGAGAAACTTACCTGTCATCCTGTCAACGTTTATACTGTCAATTCTTAGGTTGCCAACTCATACTGTACGGGTAGGGTCGGCTTCGTCGGAAGGTATCGACATTATGTACGAGAGGTACACAGAATCATTCATCTCGAGGATGTATTTAACGGTGGCCAACCGGCTGTGTATTTCGTCGATGTAAGGTTTATCAGGCTTTCTGAGAGATGAAAAAAGGTACACTTAAGCAAGTATACCTGACTAAGGCTGTAGGCGGTACATGCTACGATTCGCGTGTTTGTTATCCCCGATGCCACGTCATTGTAATTATTCGCTGGTGCATGATCTATTCGTCTCATTTAATCGTCGTGACATTTCCATTCGCCATTTTAATATATTTTCCATTCTTTATTAATCATGATAAAGTCAAATTTGAGCTGCCACCACCCATAAAGGTAATGTTTTGTATTTAATTTATGTTATATTTAAATGATATGATATTTTCAGAGTTCTTCGGTAACGTGCTTAGCTGCAATTTATTTCAAACGATCATCTTTCTTTCCTCCTTACTCATCTCACTACAAAAGGGTAAATAAAAGACATCTTTAAATGTGAAGGGAAAATAATGTTATACATCAAAATGTTATCAATTCCATGATAGAATACGCATCCTACACACTTAGAAGTTTGAATCAAGAGCATCTAGATAGGCATGGTATGAGGGGAAAACTTATCTCAGTTGTGGGTGAACGTTGACAGACTGATCTCTCGCATCCTGTCCACCGTCTCAGCGTCATGGTTGACAGTTGACGGTTGAGGCTAACGCTCGATGGCACACGGTCACTTATTAATTAGCGGAGGCGTGCTAACGTTGGTTACTTATATTGCTGAGTGCGTGGTATGATTCTTAAATTAGTTTAACGACAAGAGGTGTACCCTCACCTCAGTCTTGACTGGACCGAGGCAGTATACGTTCACGCTTGTTTCTCGATTGGTCGCCCGTGCTCTACTGCCCGCGTCCCTCGAAGGTCAGCGCTCCATCCTGAGATGCTAATTGGGTATTTTGACATTGGCATTCTAAGATATAAACAGGAGCTACTTCCTAAAACAATTTAAATACAAGGATTATTAATTCCATGAATATAGTTATACTCAAATCCCATTTAGAAAATATAACAATAAGAAAATATAACATGTAATCGTACGTCGATGTTCCTGGCATTTTCTGTCGTCATCTCCGCGTCGTATCGGTGTCCTGACGGGTAGATCCTTCTAGAAAGTATGTGTTGATATTCTCGCAAACTCAGACTTATATCTTCTTCAGCTTTTGTGGTTCTTTTAGAAATCTTACGGAATGAGATACTGGCCAGTCACCTCCTCCAGTTCTTAGCGTTGTTTCCTTTTATTTCTTTGATCGTAGATCATTGACAGTTATACTGGGGAGTATAACAACATTTAAAGTAGGCGGTCCGATTCGAATGATTTATAATATTCCCAGACCTCACAATATGGTAATCAGTGCAGTAACAGAAAAAACTCTAATGACTGAGCCAATTCATATCTTGTGATTGGCCCAAAAAGGTATTTGAAACCGTGACTAATCGAGTAGAGAGCGGCTCTTCTTGGGCAGAACTAGGCCCCTTTCACACGAGTCACTTAGTGACCGTCACCGGTGACAGTCACTGGTTACCCGCCATTATTTCGAATGTAACCTTTCATATCGATGTCACTTCAGTTGCCCAGTTGCGCAACAGCATTTTGCAGCTACCCGTGAGGTAGCTGGTGACCATTGCAAGTAGTTGCCGTCACCGACTGTTGGGTATGATACTAATACTTTCATACTGAGTCACTCGGTGGCGCAACACTTTCGTCACTGCGCGCACTACCCGCAGTACTCAACGCGCTTTCCTCGTGTGAGTATGTGTGACATTGCTGTGTGCATGAACAATATTAACACCGAAAAATTCATCCATGAAGTGGAGAAGTTCTCTGCATTGTGGAGTTCATCCTCTGATGAACATAGCAACAAGAATGAAAAGAGGAAGGCATGGAATGCCATTATTCTGCACTTCATTGCGGACTTTGAAGAAAAAACTCCTGCTGAAAAGAATGATTTAGGTAAGTAAAGCAAGCATTTGTATATTTCATTTATTCATAAGTTGGAACTTTGGATCTATTCCGTTTTATGGCATGCACAAAATTACTCTAAAGGCAAATGACTCAAAATCTATTGCCTAATTTATTCGAAAAATAAATATTATTATCGTAATCAGTACTAAAGCTGTACTACTACTAACCGATATTTCGTAAAAAAATTCTGCAAAAGACGGAAAAAACGAAACTTCATTACACCTTATTAGATATAATTCATCTGCCAGGGAATAGCACCTTTATCACTTATAAAGTAGTCGGCAAATTGATCTCTCAGATTGCTGGCAAGTCTTGAGGTTGGCCATGTTGCACATTCCCTTTCAAATACTCCTTCAACTGAGAAACTTTCATCAGTTTGAACACCGTCTCTTGCTAGGACAATATTTGCAGAACACAGCACACTTTGACAATGTCTCCTGCCAATTCTAGGTTTACATTAAGTGGGCGATGAAAAATTCGCCATTGATTTGCAAGTATCCCAAATGTGCATTCAATATATCTGCGAGCCCGTGAAAGCCTATAGTTAAATGTGCGTTTTTTTTCACTTAAGAACTTTCCAGCATATATGGTCGTTTAATTTCTTGAGTAAGGTAAAAGGCTTCATCTGCCACAAACACGAAAGACATAGGTGTCTCAAACCCAGGGGCGGATTTGTGTGCAAGGGGAATGTTTAGGGTTCCGTTTTTAAGTTTCTTGAAAAATACACTTTCTTTGAGCACAGTTGCATCTGAGGACTTTCCATACGCCCCCACGTCAATGAAGAGGAAATTATTTGATGCATCACACACAGCAACAAGCAAAATGGAAATAATTTTTGTAATTGTAGAATAATGAACCACTATTCTCTGGCTTGATTAATCTGATGTGTTTCCCATCTAAGGCACCTACGTAATGAGGAAAATTTGTCTTTTCGCAAAACTGAGCCGCGGTTTCCATCCAGAAATGTTTCGGCAGTTCAGGAGAAGAAATTGGCTTCACTCTTTTCCAAATGGCCGTGCAGACTTGACATATGATAGTAGAAATTGTAGATATGCCGAGTCTGTACTGGTAATGTTGATCACTCATAGTAGCTCCGGAGCCAAGGTATCTGTAACAACAAGAGATTTTATTAAAGGTATTATTCCCGTTATCAAATTAATTTTAGACTCTATTCTAGTTTATTTTTGTAACAATCTCTTATTTTCCTTTGTTTCAGCTACCCATGCCCAGAAGAATGGAAGGAAATTCGTGCCAGTTACACCAGAGAACTGTTGAAGAAAAAAAAACGAAAAAAGTGGATCGGGCGCAAATGGACGAAAGCAGTGCGTGAATTTCGAAATCCTCAGCTTCCTTGAAACAGTTACGAAACCTACGACAAGCAGCATGGACGAAAACAAGGATGAGGATGTTGATAATGACATGAACGGAGGGACTCCAAGGGAAAAAGAATCTGAAAATCATTCAAAAAAATCTAAAAAAAGCAAAAGAAATGATGACCTTATTGAAGTTCTAAAGGCCAAAGTACTTAAGGAAAACCAACAACAATAGGATGAAATAAACGAGGATAGGTTGTTCTTACTATCCCTCTTATCAGACCTCCAGAAAGTACCTGCTGACAGGAAGCTGCAAGTAAAAGCAATAATGAATATCATCTCCCAAGCACAAGTTATCCATCAACCACTCATTCAACATTCAACTTTGCCCGCTCACAATCAGACATGTCAACCTCTGAATTCTCATAAATTTCAACAGCCAGCATTTCAAGATCAAAGTCGCAATTATTGGCAAATGATACCTTAGACAGCAGCTGTTGGAAATGATCCTATGCAGTGTCCTGCACCAACACCGTCTCCTACTTTTTCTGACAGTATCAGTATAATCAACTTCGGATTTTTTGAGTAACATTTTCACTTCCAAGAAATTACACAAATCCTGTAAGATGTGAAAAATAAAATATGTAGTAATTATGTGCCAACAATGTGAAATTAAATGATTCAGTTTGTGTAATTCACTAATGTATCAGTACTAGCTATTTACCACAATAAAAATTACACGAAAAGTCGATTTTAATGTTATGCACCTAGGTACAAACAGTGAAATTCCACCACCAAAAGAGTGAACAGCAGAACGTAGACCTTACGCCCGATCGGTTAGTAGTAAATCAACAAAGAAAGCAAGCTCAGCATAGGGAAGGCGACAGAGAAAAAACGCACAACACTCTGACAGTTGAGAACTGCCAACTGCCTCAACGAATCTACAGAAGCTGCAGCTGTCACTGCGGGTATTTAAGGATACGTTGACAGTTAGGTAGGATCATTATTGTGCGAGATTTCCTCTTGTAAAGGTCTGTTAGTGCCACCTTTTGACTTGTTAATTTAAAACTCAGCCGGCACTCTGAGAGAGAGTCTATGTAATCTCTGTGTAACTTCATATCGACATATCCGATTTAACGTAATTACTAGACCTTTAATTCGTCACCATCGCTGCGTACTCCAAGTTAAGTTCTTTGGGATTGTCCATTAATTTATCATCGTCGATTTTTGCTAGTTTCATCAACCTCTTGTCATAAGTGTGTTCACCCTTCGTTAAAACAGTAAATGTATGGCCGTACTAAGATATGTGTTTAATATATCCTGCTGAAAAAAAACGTAAATTTGAAGATCAACCTTGACACGACTGATGAAATAGGAATAACAGTATAATTGCATTGAAAAGAAAAGAAGGCTACGACAATTGGTGGCAGCGGTGGGATATTAAAGTCAAAATTTAGGACTATAATTTGATCTCGCCGTGCTCACGCTTCGTAAGAGATAGCTTTTCCACGCTACCAAAAATAAAATAAAAACTTAAGTAAATGGCCAAACTCAAACTAATTGTTCATAAGAAAATTCATCTCATTCATCATTGTGCCCATTCTTATAATTTGTATTGATTTATTTGTGTAAATTAATATCATTGTACCCATTTCTATGATTTGTCTCATTTTATTGATTTATTTCCATATTTTTTGTGTAAATATATGTCATTGTAACTCTTTTGCTATTTTTACCCCTTTAATGTCCCATTTATACTGCCCAATTTAACCCATTTCATAGGATTATAATGCCTATTTGAACTCTATTGTGTACCCATTTTTGCATTGCTATTATTGATCTATAACAATTATTTATGAGTGTCGGACTTTTTATGGATGTCATGTCATGTTATTTGTAATTCATTTATGACCGTGTATTTGGAAACATATTGTACGAAACAATTAATTCAAAACTTGTAAACCATGGCAGGAAATGATAATGATAACGGTAATAATAACATTGTAACTCTAAACCATGCAGTCGAGCTTCCCAAATTTAATGGAGAGGGTTGTGTAACTTCCTTTTTGAAGCATTTTCAAACTAGAGTAGACATTTACACTAATGATACTAGTTTACAATGCCGTTACCTTAAGAACGCATTGACAGGGAAGGCATGGGATTCATATGTTCTCAAATCTGATCAATTAATTACGGTAAATGATGTGAAAAATTGGCTTGTGTCAGTGTACAAAGGTGCTACAAATTACAGAAAAATCAGTTCATAAAATCCTATCTAATCTGCGCCAAGAAAATGATGAATCGGTCAATGCTTATGCAACCCGAGTTTTAGC
>JACJUY010003737.1:20556-81671 GCA_014220935.1 Platorchestia sp. MABIK | reverse complement strand
TGTGGGGCCTTGTGTATGCCCCGGTCTCTCAACTTTTGCAGCCAATTTGAATCCGATCGAAACCAGCTGTGCTCCCTCCAGTATATTCTAGCTCCATGACACTAGATCTCTGTGCTCCTCGCGTGCTGCATGGAAGTAGGCATCACGGATCCATCTTTGCCGAGTCGGTGTTTTGCTGCAGCAGCATGCTGCTCTGTGCGTACTTGTGATGCGTGATGCATCAATGAGTCGCTTGTGCTGCATCGTCTAAAGAGGCCTTAACTCTTTACACTATAATATTAGGTCAATAGGGAACTAATGAAGAGAAAATAAACCGATGAATAAACGTCCACTGATGAGAAATATTTAGCTCCAGAGTGGTCGACTCGCTACTGCTAGCGATGTCAAGAAAATGACGGAGACGCTGATCGCTTGCGCGCCGCAGCGTGAAAAAGTGCCCGTCCAGGAAAAAAAAGGAGAATCAGGCTTACTTTCACTTCCAGGCTTACTTTAACTTCCTTGTAGTTAAGAAGTTTGGATGGAGCTCTCAATGTTTGCCGACATCTATTCTATTACAAACTTGACACAAACAAAGAGCACAGTAAACCAACTTCCAACAAAGAACATTTAAAACTGCCAAAGAACATTTAATACAGCTAAGGAACATTTAAAACAGCAAAGGAACATTTAACACAGGCAAAGAACAAATACATTGAATCACGAAAAACATGCGTTTTGGACAATAAACACACTAAAAGTATTATTAGGTAATATTAGTACATATATTTTTAAAACTCAGATAAAGAGGAAAAATAAATAGAACTAATGATTTTAAATCTCCAACTGACTGGTTAATAAAGGCAATTTTATGATGCTTTTCAAATGCTCTTAATTTATTCACCTATGCACAGTTGAAATAGTGGCATAATAGTTAAAAGTCAATTGTAATTACAGTATTTAGCCGTTCCTCTCCAGGGACCCGCAATTTAGACTTTCTGTTTGTTGTCACATTCTAGTTCAAGTTGTTCACATGTTGTTCTTGAAGTGACTCACTTAAATGGCTGCCAAGCGTACGATATTGGTTCAAAAACTTTCTGTCTTAATAGTCTGATTGATGGTGTACCACTTCAAATTTTTGTACCTACAAGAAATATCAAACTTGTATCCTATCTTTCATATTAAATTATTACGAAACTTTATTTGCAGCAATTTGTATGCGAAACAGCATTTTCACAGCTACTTTAGATTTATGAAAAAACTTATGCAATTGCTCGTAATGCTATATAAGACTTTAGAAAACTTCCTTGATCATTTTTTCCTCAAATTTAATTTTCTTGTAAATGCCAAGGTTAATCAACCTTTATATTAGAAGAATAAAAACGCAATCAATACAATGATTTTATTTTTGCATTTCTTGCCTATTTTTTTCATTTTTGGCTATTGCAGGAGGGTAATTTGTTGCGGTTAACTTTGCTCGTATATACACACAATTGTTCTGAGGAATTTTAATTGTCAAAAAAATATCAATGTGATTAGATTTTTCGATTCGTGTTCATTTTATGAAATTACTGATGCAGTTTTTAAAATTAAAGATAAAGAGATAAATGTTAATAATGGTATGAATTCAGTGGGATAGGCAAATGTTTCAACTTTGTATGATGTATCTCAAAATTTTTTTTATCTATGCAAGACCATTAAAATTCTGTAAAACCCATACTTCATATACACACACAGAGACACAATGAAAATCTCATACTTTTCGTAAAGAGTTTGGACCATAAGCATTGCCTCGCGAGAGGTAAAAATGTATCAGAAGTTTTGTTTTAAGAGACGTTATAAATATTCAGAATTAATAAAGAGCCATTTTCTGTCATTTAGGATTGTAATTTTTATATAATTAGGTGACCGTATTCGTCAGCTAAGTATGTGAAACAGTATCAGGTAATTTAGTTTTCATACATCTAATTATAAATTAATTATTCTTGTTTTTTTACCTTAAATTGAATTAATGAACAACGGTATTTTTACCAATGTCCTCAACTGTTTTGACCTTAGATCTCTTAGAAATGCATATAGATAGTTGAAAATGAGTAGTGTAAAAAACTACGTTTAACAGAGTGCATTTTTTTCCAAATTAATAAGGCGTCTTAATTAAATGTAGGGTGTCACTAATTTACTCATGTAATTGCACTGTGAGTGTTGTTTACATGAAATATAAGATTCATTAAATATGAATATTCTGAACAGAAAATAATGATTATAAAGAAGTCATTGAATTAAAATTAATATTCTGACGTATACGAGAAAAAATAAATTTCATGGAAGAAACAGATGTTGTCATACGCCCGTGAAAGAATTGGAAACATATTCAGAAACACTGTAGAAATCTTCATAACTGTTAAAATTGTTAGTGGCAATATAAAAATTAAATGCAATTGATTAGAATCAGCTATTATGTCCCAACGTGCCTCTATTCAATTTTATTTAATTCAATGTACGCTTTACAGTCACACACATCTAAAATCATTTTTATAAGCTGAATTCCGATTGATACCTTAATGCTGGGTGCTTGCGATCGTGGTTCGTGGCAGTCAGCTGAATTGTGCCAGGTTATCCTGGACGTAGTTGGCATTAGAATCAATGAGCAAAATTCTGTACGACCTATTTTCTACGTTCTTTTAATTTCAATTAATTTTGAGTTTTTTACGTAGCTTAAAAATATATATCGATGTAACTCCTGTTGAGTGTTGGCGATGTGTGTGCGTCACAGTCAAAAAGAATGAAATGGTTACGAACGTTCATGATTCTTTTTGTGGACTATTTTGAGTGAACTGGACAATTTTTACAGAATAAGGTTGCCTAAGTTGATGAGATAGTTACTTTATTAAGGTTAGCAAATTGTAACAAATGTTTTAATTGCTCAAAACTATTTTATAAATAGGCTGATTTTATTGTAGTCGAGCTTATAATATGATACAACATAATCATTTCTACCATTGAATTTATCTAGAAACATACACACAAGTATTTAAGTATCCCTGTATGCTGAAGGAGAATAGAATTTTATTGTAAATAATTTTAAATTTATTCTAGTGATGTTAGTAATATACCCTCTGCAGTAATGGAACAAATGAATAACAGTGTACGGCAAAGAGTAATTTCAAGATTGGTAGATTAACATTTTTAAGATGATATCCAGAATTTGGCTCAGAAGTACATTAAATACTCATTGATATTTGAATTAATATTTATGCAGTGTTTAAATTTTCAATACTGTGTCTTCTTTATTTCTACAATAAAGATATGAATGATAAGCTATTCAAAGTTTTCAAATAATTAAATAGGTGTAGTTATTTTTATATTCTAATTATAAAACATTTTGAAACAAATTTGCTTATTATTTTGAAAATTTCAATTCAATTTTCACATAATAAGTTATCTCAAATAAATGAAATATCTATATCATTACAATAAGTTATTTGGTTTCCAATATTTTAATATTTTAAATGTTTTGATTTGAACACAATAAGTTGCTTTGACTTAAAAATCATAATTTGGAGCTTCAGCTCAAGTTCAAAATTACGGTCAATATTGAGTTTAATACGCTCAAGAAATTTACAAATTTGATTGCCGAGAATCGGTAAAGGAGCAAATTTAATAATGTTTCACATGAATGACATTTTGCTTGCTGATTCGTCATTTTTGAGATATAACATGAATTACTTCTAGGTAAGAATAACATTATATAGTCGACTGCGTTGCATCTGCATTGTTGGAACACGAGTAGTATTTTAGCGGGAATCAGTGTCTATAGCTAAGTTAGGTTAAGTTATTTTAGGTTTATTTACATTAGTTTGGGTTATTTTAGTTTAGTTTATTCAACTAACCTAATGTTACCTAACCTAATACAACATAATCATTTCTACCATTGAATTTATCTAGAAATATACACAAATATTTAAGTATCCCTGTATGCTGAAGGAGAATAGAATTTTATTGTAAATAATTTTAAATTTATTCTAGTGATGGTTGTAATATACCCTCTGCAGTAATGGAACAAATAAATAACAGTGTTTTTACTAACCTAATCTAACCTATCATTACGTCAATACCATATTACCGCATATTTATATGTCCGTTTCTTTACTGTTCTAAGCAACGCTCCTATAACTTCAAAGTTTAATAACTCAAAAATTACGCATCAGAAAGCAGAATGTCATTATGTAAAATGTTCATAAATATGTTCATTTAGTGATTCTTTAGAATAGAATTTTTTATTTCCATGAGCGCATTAAACTCAATGTAGACCAAAATGTAGACCAAAATGTAGACCAAAATGTAGACCAATTTGATTTAGACACAACAAAATATGCTCTAGTTTGTATATATGAGTGAGAAACATGAGGCAGGGGATGCATTTAACTATGTCTTTAATTTAATATTGCTAAATTTGCAGCTTTGTTCTTGCAATTTCATGTTTAAATATTGATTAAATTAATTCATTTTTATTTTCAGAGTGCCTCATTGCCAAACTGTTCATAAAAAAAAGCAGCTGAAAGCCAGAGAAGATGGATGCTGATGAAAACTCTCATACTAGCCTTGATGTAAGTATCACTGTTACTGGTATATGTGATTTCTGTAATTAGATGTAGATCAAAAGCTAGTAAGTCAATACTAAAGCTATATGTATATGTTTATGTGTGTCTTTTAAATTATTTTATCTAGCTCTATTATTAAGGGAATCACATAGTGTTCTTGTGCCATCAATTAGAGCAATAGTTTGAGACAATTCCTTGGTCCTGTATTGCAGATTATTTCCACTTGATGCTGTTCATAAGTAAGCATAAATCCAAAATTAGGATGATTATAGAGTAAGAAATTCCTCAATACTTTCCTTTTTAATGTTGGTAGCTTTAGAAGCATAACTGCTTTTTTGCATTATGCTCTCAACTACTCAGTATTTTATCTTTCTTAGATGTTTGAGCTATCATAGTTAAATCAATATTACTGGCAAAAATATAGCTTAAGACATTCCTGATTCCTAATATACTTTGATCAGTTGAATAGTTCTGAAAAGCAGGTCAAACGTTACTTGTTGAGGATGATTTATTTTTGTATATTGTTAAGAAAAACTTTACTATTATATACTAAGATTACATAGGCCTATAACAGATCTTGTGAAATGTTCAGTAGTAACTCTTCTTGTGAAATTTTCATTCAATGAAGTGGCCATATTTTCTAAAGTAAAAATTATACGGTAGAATTAAAAATGATTGTTTAAACTTGTGTGAAGAGCTGAGAAATTTATTGATACATACTTAGTGAAATTAGTATTAAAAATTTGTAAATGATTTTTTTATGGTTCACATAGGGGTTGTAGTGGGTTTCTTGTTATCTTTTTTTGTTCATTTGCAGGTTGGTGAAGTAAACTTTGTTGACACGCTTGGCAGCCATAACTATGGAGATGTCAGTGGAGACCTGACACTGCCAGGCACAGTTGGGAGAGAAGATGCTTCACAGTACAACACACTGGATGAACCCATAAAAGATACTATTGTGAGTTAATCTATTTATTTCACATTTTTATATTGAGCAAGCTTCTGCTGCTTAATAGGTATTTAATAAAATTTTCCTGTTTTTTGTTATTTTAGTTAAGATGTGAGATGCCATGCTGAGAATTTGGTAGGCCATATAGAATAGGTTTTTGGTATCATTAAGAACCATTTTATTTAGTTCAGTGCTGCCCTGTTTTTCAGCATCTTTCACTATCCTCTTTGGATATTTTCTTGTTTCTTGAACTTCCATTGTAACTTTTTGTTTCCATGTGCAGAAGTCTTAACTCCATACTAAATGGTGCTTTTGTCCTTCTTATACTTCAAATACCTTTGTTATGGTTAGGGAGGCTTGAGTACCTTATAATTTATTCTAGTGAAATTGTTTTATTTGCTTGCTGATATTTATGGTTGATAAAAGCTAAAATGTTTATGTATTTATGTCTAGGGTATCACAACAAGGTGAAATGGTTAGTGGGTTGAGACAATCATAACTGCAACAGTAGTGCAGTAATAGGAAAAGTTGCTAACACATGCATAGTATACATGTGAGTGTTTTAATGTAGCTTTGAAAGGATTTTAAAAATTCATGATTTACAGGATACAGTTAGACACAATCTTAAACCAAGTTTATTTTGTATTAAAAGCTTTGGATTTCAAATCCCCTACTTGTAAGGCTGCATGCAGAATGTACTGCTTTTCGTGTCCCTGCCACCCTAACGTTATAGGAGTAATAGTACTATATTTGTGGTTTTATGTGTAGCTTGACTTACTGAGCAATTTATCAGAATTAGAAACTTCAAGTTAAATGGGCTTTTGTCAATTTCTTTTGCATCATCATTGTCATGATTTCTAGCTTGCATTCCAATTCAAGATAATTGGCTACATATCATTTAATATAATTTTTAAAGTACATAAATATAAATGGAATTGAGATAAATGTTGAGGATTTATTGGGACAGGTTTTTTTTTGGCTAATGTTATAGATCTCTTTTACCCTAATGTTGTCAGATGCGAGATTTACGAGCTGTTGGAGTCAAGTTTTATCACGTCCTCTACCCTAAGGAGAAGAAATCCTTACTTAAAGAATGTAAGTAACTGTCACTGATGTGGGTGCCAAAATGGAACTGTGAATTTTGTTTATTTATATATGAAAACTTGACCTGCTGTATTACTGAAATTGTTAAAGAATCTCAGTTCAACTGCGCATTAGTGCCTATAAAATTTTCTGACTATTCATCTTAATGATTTAATTTGTCATTTGTGGTAAATGACATGTTTTCACTTTAGGGATAAATAATGATCTCCTTTGTTTATCTGTCAGCACATGATAAAAAATGTGAAAGGTAAAAGTGTCATTTTCAAATAAAGGGAATTTCTCCTGATACTTAAATCAAGGGTTTTTCCATTTTCATGGTTGTTAGAACAACCCTGAAAACGAGTTGTTCCAGCATTGTTAATTTTTGAGCTGTCAAGAAGATATATTTTTATTGAGTGTCCAAATTCAGTTTGGGTATCTGACTATAAATATCATACACTGGGGTTAAAAAATTTTTTTCACATTTGAAATGAATCGAAAAAAAGTTTTCTCACCTGTCATGATTGGTGGGAGCATTTCTATGCTATTAATGTTGTAAACTTTCTTATACATTTTGTGAACACATGTTTGCAGTTGCTTATATTCATTTCAATGCATTGTAGACAAAATGAATGTGTCATTTTGTTGAGACTGTGTATAATTGTATTAGTAATTTTTCTACTTCGTTATGTATGTGCATTTTTTGTAATTACACCTTGGAGACTTTGCCTCCCTAGGTAGTCTGTACTGAAGAAAAGAGAAGTGTAGTAGTCTGTTATATCTTTATTACATTGATAATAAGGTTAACCTAGTATTTTGTATTTCTTGTTGTTAGCCTTTTTTGGAGGAGACATTGATTGAAAAATAGAATGAGTGGATGAATATCTTTGATTCTGTCTTTTATCTGGAAAAGCTCATTGCAACAATTGGAAAACTCCTAAAGGCTGTGATGGTGAAGTTATAGAAGTTAGCTATTGGAATACAATGAAGCTTTTTTGATCTGTAATTGAGTGTAGTGTATTAGGTTATCTGATGCATGAAACCTGTTGGTCTAAATTCTCTTTGTGCAACATTGATGATACTGAACTAGGTATTAACTTCATCGTAGAACGTGATATTTGTTGTGTTTTAATCTTGAGTTCAGTTTCAGTTGACACAACATCCAGAATATTTGTTTTGTTTCACAGGGGATCTCTGGGGCCCTCTCATTCTGTGCACATTCCTGGCTGTGTAAGTACAAGAAGTCTCTGTTTTATCCCATTGATCGATAAACTTTACTGTGACCGGCTGTTAGTCTTGAAACAGAGAAGTTACTGCAATTCTTTTTCCGCTTTTGCAACTTATTTTCATCAAAGCAGTGTGTGCCATAGGTGAATATTCTTTGCTGTATGATTGGATGCACTACATTGGATTTATCTCCTCAACAAAAATGGTTAAATTTAAATTATCATTCAATCGCACTGGAGATACATTTTCCGTTAGATTTTGATATGTTGGAAATTTATATGTTTCGATGTTGAAAGTTTACAAAACTGTTTCATGCTTGACTTGATATGCTCTTGTGCAAGATTTAACAGGAAATTTGTAGATATTTTCAAACATGCCTGCGATAAATATAGGTCGATAGAATGCATTTTATGACATGTTGGCAAATTCATTCATAAGTCTAAACCAATACAGTTCTCTGAAGAAATAAGAGTTGTAAGTAGCTAACTTAGTTTTCTAGACTTGTGTTTCTAATTTCATAGTAGACTTTGTCGTATTGACTGCTGTTCCTTGAAGTTATTGGTCTATGTTCATTTACGTCCTTTGTCACACCAATCTGCAGGTAGTTTACTTTCATTTATTAGTTGTATGATAAATAAATCTTTTCAAAATTTATGTTCACTTTATTAGTTCTCTTTTCATCTCTGGATTTGGAATAAGTAGTATCTAATCTACCGTATATATATTTTTTAAAGCCTTGATTCAAACATCTAACCATGGGGGAGATTATTCTTGCTCACTCCCAATGTCAACATATACAGACTATTAATTTATGATAACACTCTCCGAATGTTACTGTCATATTATTGATAGATTTATATGAGCTACTAGCTTTCTAAATCGCTAAGAAACTCTAGAGCATGGGTCCTTCACCTGGGGTGCGAGACGATATTCAAGGAGTTGCGGGAAAAGTCCAGGTAAACAGCGGGATATCGGCTGTATGTTGGCATTTTTATTTCAGGGGTTGCGAGGTCGAGGGAAATTTCTTTAGGAGTGCAGGGCGAAAAAAAGGTTGGGAACCCTTGCTGCAGTGTGATTCCAATTAAGCATATTGAAGATAGGAATCTGTCTGAAACTATTAACTTTTTGAGCTACCTTAAAAGAAAAGACTGTTATTCAAATATTACAAAATTGAGCACAGAGCTATTTGTAGGTATCTAATGCTTTTGTGCTTTCAATAACTTCTCAGGATGCTTCAAGGCGAGGAAGAGACAACAGTTCTGACAGACAAAGGACGCAGTGTCATACACGACGGCGGCCCGCAGTTCGCTGAAGTGTTCATCATTGTGTGGGCTGGTGCAGCTGTGGTCACTCTCAACTCCAAGCTGCTTGGCGGGCACATGTCTGTTTGAACTTTTCCTTTGGATATGATTTTTCTTAATGCTTCCAGGTGTTTGAAGAGTTTTAGTAGGCTAAAAGTCTGAACTTTTCCTTTGGAAAAAGGTGTTTGAAAAGTTTTAGTAGGTTAAAAGTTCAATTGATTTTATGAGGTGCACAATAATCATTGAACTGGGTATTTTTGGTGCATGATCACCCTTGAAGAAATAAAGCGGTGCAGCACTACTCAAGTTGGCTCTTTATCTTGAGCATTCATTTCTCATTAAGCATTATTTCTCATTAAGCATTCATTTCTCTTGAGCATTCATTTCTCTTCATTACTTAAAAAAGAATTGGTAATGTCAAAACTTGCTCCTTTATTTTATTTGTATTTAATCAAAAAAACTTTTTACCTTTGTTTATTAGTTATTTTGGAGATCTTTGATGGGCTAACACATTTTTTATTAAATCCATCTCAGGTCAAAAACTGTTCGTTCACAGCACATTAGTTTGATGGTATTTCACAATTTCTGTTACTGCCAATGTCATCAACCCGTGAATAGTCCAACAGTTGCTGGTGAAAAAATGAAAATTTGACACAATTTCAAAATTTGAAGTGCTGAGTAGTGGGATGGAACTGATAATCTTAGCTATGAATATAGATAAGCTTTGCTGTGGAATCCAGACAATCTTTGCTGTGAGATATAGATAAGCTTTACTGTGGAATCTAGATAATCTTTGCTATGGAACCTAGATAATCTTTGCTATGGAACCTAGATAATTTTTGCTATGGAATCTAGATAATCTTTGCTATGGAACCTAGACAATCTTTCCTATGGAACCTAGGTAATCTTTGCTATGGAACCTAGGCAATCTTTGCTATGGAACCTAGGCAATCTTTGCTATGGAACCTAGACAATCTTTGCTATGGAACCCAGACAATCTTTACTATGGAACCCAGACAATCTTTACTATGGAACCTAGGTAATCTTTGCTATGGAATCCAGATAATCTTTACTGTGGAGTCCAGAAGTTTTGAACATTGCCAAATGCCCTCTTGCAGATCGTTCTTCCAGTCAGTATGCGTGCTGGGCTACTGCCTACTGCCGGGCTGCATCGCGCTCATCGTGTGCCGCGTGCTGCTCTTCTTCTCTCAGTCCACCTTCACCTTCATCATTCGCTTCTGTGTCTCGTCTGTTGGCTTTGCTTGGGCCACTTTTGGTGAGCACGTTGCTCTATGTGGCATAATTAATTATTAATAAAATTATAGTTTTATATTATTTTAATTATGATTATAATTGTAGTTTCGTTTTATTTTAATTATGATTATAATTATAAAGTATAGTTATAATTGCAGTACAAGTTCTACTAGGCAAAAATTAAAAACTTAATTGACTTTCTACAAAAAATTTCTAATAGATAACTGTGTTTCCGAAAATGCTTGGATGTTATAGTTTGTGCTTTGTCTGCATGACATGCGAAGGTAAAATCTTTGTGACTTTGTTGGGTGTGAGTGGCAGTGGAATGTGTCTATTATACTTCAACTTCTTTAACCGGTTGCTACGAGCTGTGTAAGTGTGGTAGTGTTTTTGTGCCTCGTTTATTTATGTTTTGATCCTAATTGGAAATTTCTGGATTATCTTACGGTCAATCGTTGAGAAAAAAAAAAATGAATTAATGCAAAAATTTTTTAGGGAATGAAAGAAAGCCTTGTTATTTAATGATGATATGTGTTACCCTGGATGATTGAGCATCCTACAAAACTTGACGTGACCACTAGTTGAACATTTTAAAAATATGGTTCACCATATAATAATACAATACAATAATCTAAATTGTTATTTCATTTTCGATCAGTCGGTGGGTTTGTATCTCTGTCACGCTCTTAGGGATTTAAATAGAGAGAACATTTCTACGAGAGAGATTGTTCTTAATGACCATGTCTGTGATACAACCTAATTACATGATTTATGTGCTTCATCAAACATTATATCAAATCTCGTCATTTTTATCGGGCATTGTATACTAGTACTCGGATATTGTCTTGTGTTTGTTCAACAAACGAGCGCACTAACATGTGTGTGCACAGCACTATCAATGTTGTCAAAAAGCGAGTGAAACCTGTGTGTGCGCTTCACTTTTGAGGAACTGGAAGTAGAAGACAGCAGCAACAGCCATCTATAGCTGCCAGAGCTTTCGGGTTCGTGTGCTTGACGTGATGAGGTTCTGACCCAATAGAGCTTTAATGTTCAGCTGTGGGTCTCCATTGTCAATGAATTATCCGTGCTGTCGTAGATTCATTAACTCTTTTCAATAGGAGAAGGTTCATTAGCCCATGCTGTTGTTGGTTCATTGTCCCATCTCATGGGCTGGGAATAAGCTCTGTTGTTGGTTTACTATCTCTTCTCGCTATATATGAAAAAGCCCGAAGATGAATCGGATGAATTTTTAAAGGCACTCACCAAGTGTTACCACGTAAGCAACAGTGGAGGTCTTCAGCTCTACTTCACTGTGCGGTTGCCAAGTATCGAGACAATACTCTTGTCCACTAACTTGTTTTGTTTCGTGTGCAGCCCCCTCAGGGGGAAACAACTATTGTATCAATGGGAATTAGCACTCCCAGGGGGAAAAAGTGTAAGAGCCCTAGCTGAGAGTTAGGTAGGCCTTTTTGTTGAAAATAAAATTTTTTTTTGGCATGTTGAGGACCAATTTTTTCCGGTTCACTGCTGTCCTGTTCTTCTGCACCTACTACTTTCTTCTTCAACGTTTATCTTGTTTCATGTAATTTTTTCTCAACTTACTGTTTCTATGCCCCTTCTGCATAGACTCTGCATTCCCTTATTTCCTATGCTAAATAGTGCTTTCCTCCTTCCTCTCTTCGATACGCTCTTTTTTGTAGCGGTTGGGGAGGCTTAAACTGACATGTAATCTAATCTAATCTTCGTGTGCAGCCGCAATGATGTTCCTGAGCGACTCCCAGCTACCTGGGCGCCGAGGTCTGGCCGTCTACCCCATCTTCCTCTTCTACTTGGTCATATCCTGGCTTATTGTCTCCAATTCGAACGCCTGATTATTTCGTACTCCGCGATCAATGTTAGCTTACGTCGTAGTTTGTGATGAATATGGTCTGCCACTGAAGACCATCTAACTGGTTCAGTGTGAATTGTAATATCCTCTGCTCACAGTTGCTAGACAAGTTTATTTGAAGTTTTCTACTCTGATATTCTTGTAAATTCGACCGAGATTCGTGTGAATTCTATAGCCCTTGAAGATGAAATGAACTTATTCATCAGCTTGTGTTTGGTGTGACACTCTTTTGCGAAAAGTGTTGAAAGTTTGTTGCTAAGTTGATAGGTTCATGGACAGTTGAATTAATTTGCCTTTACTCATTTTGGTTATCAAGTCACCTTGTGCAAAATGTAAAAAAAGTGAGCATTTTAAGATAGTTTACTATCTGCTTGCACTACGCATCTGTTTCCTATTGTTTGCTGTTGAAAGCTTTTTCGAGTTCCGTGTGCATAATTGCGGTATCAGTAACAAATCTGTAGGAGTTGATTTTATGAAAATTGTGTGTGTTGAGCAGGAATCATCCACTATAGATCAGAGAAAAGTAAAATGTGCAATTTATCATGTGTTGATCACTGCGAAAATGAGTGTTACCGAATTAAGTAGGTATTCTTCGTTGCACGCAGAGTATTATTGTGTTTGTAAGATGTTTTTAAGAATAGTATCATGGCGAAACCTAAGCTTGACGATCTGACCGGTAGTATCAGTAGTTGCTAACACCATTGCTTCTTGCTGTCTGCTGTGTTATTATGTTTGGATACATTCCACGCACCCTTTAATGGAAAAAAAAATTCTCTCATCGCAATTATTATTCGCAAATGATTCATAAGCAGGGGTCATAACTAGGTGTAGATGAAAACCTCATGCGTCGTGCATTAGGCGAGGTTTCTGTCTAACCTTTTGCTGGGTAGATTCTGCTCGCGGGTAGTACTTATGTTTGGGGCACTTGTGTTCAATATTTAACTACAGCTGAGCTTGTGTTGAAAGTTTGTTGTGGATTTGACCCTGGAGTGTAATTTTAATTTTTTTTTACTTATCTGGCTGTTTTTGACGGGTTGCACCTTCTTTTCTAGCACAAGTTTCATTCTCGCTTAATTTTTCAATGTCAGATTATTTTTATGGATGTAAGTACTCCTTCCATCCAAGTGTCCCCCAGTCAAATGGTTTTTAAATTAACTATACGAGTAGTTATTTAGTTTATTTAACAAAAATATATCGATTTTGCGTTTATCCCGTTGAATAAACCAGATTTTGAATAAAATGCATTATAAGAGCCATGATGTCAGATTACTTTTCCTAATTTTTTGTGAAAGTTCTTGGGTAGGAAACCGAAACAAGCTGCCGAATCGTATGTGCTCTTATGAGATAGAACTGAAGTTTCAAGGTAGTGACTTCCCTGACGCTGGTGATAGGGTATGCCTCTACCCTACTAATATTTTATACTATTTAATTTAATTTGCTCTTTTCATTCCTACCTCGATTTTTTCCCTAATTCTTGATCGTTCAGAGTGCCTCAGTTTCTTAGTATTACTCGAGTTCATTCTCCTGGTACATAGGAGCGGTTAATTTGGCATGAACCATTGTCATTCTTCATATTAGGTGGTGCAGAAAGTTTTGAGTTATTTTAAAGTTAAAGTTTATAGTGTTAATTTAAAAATTTTGTAATTCATCAGGTCAGCACATCAATGGAGCTCTAGAATGTTCTTGAATTTTATGAACGATAGTTTTTTTTCAGTCTCTCTATATTCACGCTTGAAATGAATAGTGAGAAATTTCATACCCGAGTTGTGCTGCGTATCTTTTGCAACAAAGATCAAAATGTTAAAAAAAAATGTTTGTTTATAAAATAGCGCGAGGAGATTTTTTGAGCTTGTGTGATAAGCTTCCAGGGCGGTAGTGAAAATATCCATTCCTGGAAAGCTATACTTAGCGTTTGGTGGAATTTCAGGGGCATTATTCATCATGAGCTTTTCCCACAAAACCAAACCATAAAGTCTAATGGGTCCTGTCGTCAACTATAACATTTAGATCGCCAAAGCAAACAATTTGAACCAAAACATTAAGTCCAATGCGGCCTATCGTTAGCTATTAAATTTAAGTCCCCAAAGCGACCAATTAGTGCCGGAGCAGAAGAGCAGGCAAGGACGACAGCGGGCCACCGCGCGTGTCTTGCGCTGCCCACACCAGCCCACGCGACGTGGCTGGGAGCTCTCACCTGGCCACCGCAGCCTCCCGGTGTTGTGCCGGCCCACTGCCGCTTGTTGCTTTCTCTGTTAAACTCGTTCCCTCAGGAGGATACAGCTATTGCATCTATGGGAATTAGAACTTCCGAGGGGAATGCGTGAAGTCCCGAGCTAAAGGTTAGGAAAGCCTGCCTTTTGCTGAATTTTAATAGTTTTTTCTTGTTTTGTTACTGACCTCCATTTTTTTTTAGTTAACTGCTGTCCTGTTTTTTGGCACCTACTACTTTCTTCGTCCATTTTTACCTTGATTCATGAACTTATTTCTCAACTTACTGTTTCTATGCACTTTGTGCATCGATTCCGCGTTCCCTCAAGTCCATACTAAAGGGTGCCTTTCTCCTTCCTCTCTTTGGAACGCCTTTGTTGCGGTTAGGGAGACTTAAACTATCATCTAATCTTATCTGAACTCATTGCAGCGAAAACTGATTTATTGATTTAAAAAAAAGTTGGAATTTATGTGGACGGTTTTTTTTTAAACCATCAGAATTATCCGTTGAGGCTTATTGGTCATCTTATAGGTGAGCTGAGGTTATTGCCACTATGGAAATATTATTTTGTTGGTTAAAGTTTATTTATACATCTTTTAATCATATCGCTGTTGCATATAAAAACGTTCAGAGCTTTCCGGGAAACCTAATGTAAGATTCTTGGGTAAAAAATCGTGATCGTAAAGTGGTAATCTTTCAATTTTAATCTTTGTCATATTTGCAACAGCGTTGAAAAGCTGTTTCGTGATGTTTATGTGTGTATATAAGTATTTCCACGCTTTTCATGTTAATGCTTACAAATAGGAAGTCAAATTACCAGATTAAGCAAGTAGATCAGATCGTCTCGGCACTGTCCTTTTTATATCGAAAAAGGAGCCGGAGGCAACGTCAACATCACCACTAAAGCAGGTGCCTCCAGTAGAGCTTCTTGATCTCTTTGTGGTTACGAGTATCACCTTTGCCGATTTTTCTTATGCATCCTTGCATCTCAAGAGGTTGAGGCACACCATTCTACTCTTATTTTTATAGCCAGTCTCTATAGCATCTGATGCGGCTCTATGACAATATCTCGCATCGCGTTTTAGTATTCGTTTTGCTACTCTTAGCCCCTAAATAGTATTAAACCGTCGAAACATCTCACTCTCACTAACACTGTTCCCATTTTATACACATTTAAACGTGTTGTATGATACCCAACGCGGAAACATTGTATGGGGGAAGCAAGAGTCAAAAGTTCTGAGCCTCCTACCTTTTCAGCCACCATTTTTGCGCATCTGTTTACTGAAAAGTACCTTACGCGTGTTCAAAAGTTCATGTTATCAAGCGTAAAATTCTGTGCTCGAACACGTGTGTGACAGGGTATGAATATCATGTGGAAGTGGAATTCTACGTTGGCATTTGCCATGAAGTCATTCAGCAAGCGATCTAGAGAAAATTATATTGTTGACCGTCTTGTATTCTTTTATAAATTATTCACGAAAACTCAGTACTTTTCTTTCCCTTTTCGATTGGCTCCATTCCTGAGAGTGTGAAATTGGTAGAATTTCAGGGGCATTATTCATATTATTGGGCATGCAAGAGAAGACTCCATGAGAAAAGACGTGGGCTCCATGAACGTCGAAAACACATACGATACAGTTTTGACGGAAGTTTTTGAATGGGGGAAGGAATTAATAACCAAGTAATTAATTGCTCGAGGCAGTGATAACGAGAGTGAATAGCAAGCGTGTCCAAATCAAGAACGTGATGGAAATCTGAGACTAAATTACACAGCGGGTTGTTAAGTCTACACTTTTCATGTTCAGTCGATCTGCGAGTTGTGAAACATTTTATGCTTCTACGGAGAAAGATGGAAAATATAAATTATGGAAAATAACATTTTTTCATTCGCTTGCGCTCAACAACTTTATTCGATCAGTCTAGTGTTGGTTGAAGTAAGTGTTCAGTATTAAATGAAATGGTAATCGTAGAATAAGGTTGATACCCTAGAAATATCCTAGAAAGCGCTGAACTTAAGTCTGGTCCTCAATTATTTTATGCCTCAGCCTGTCGATTGCAATAGTTCTATGTGATGATTTTACTCATATATTGCTCGTTAGTTTTGCATTGATGTAAAGTTTACATTTTTAGTTTATAAGTTTAATTATAATGAATAATTCTTATCCATATAAGTTGAGATCCGCTAATGAAGAAGTATTACTCGTAGATAGAGTAATTAATTAAGTCGTGCATTTGGAAATCATCAAAAGCACCACCCGACCGCTCTGAAGACTGTCATAAAAGTTCCAGGTGCGCAGTCTCTCATCCTTTATCTGAGTTCTCCGATATTTTCTGGCTGGGAAGTCTGTGCAACGACAGTACGTTGGTCCGCATTATGGCCTTCACGTCAACGCTGATAATGAATCTATCTTTACCTGTTTGTACTCAACTGTAAAAACACGTCAGTTTTGATTTATCTCACTTTAGCATTCACATTGCTAATCAGAATGTGTTTTCAAGATTTACAATAATGGTTTAGGCTCTTGAAACTCGTTAATGGTCACGTAACAGTTCGCGATGGTCTTTATCTCTTGTAGCGGTAAACAAAATGCCTTTGGAACTAAGGTTCATAAAACATAGATATTACTCGAAATTGCATAACGCTCTTTTCCATTTTTTTGTTCATAAAACCAGAATGAAATACATAGGTTAATTTCATGGTATTCTGGGAATAGAATCTGTTGACGTAGAACTGAAAGCGTAAAGAGTGGGAAAAAGTATTTTTTGCGATGAATAAACCCGTATAAACAAATGCTGTCAAAATTTGCTTAATAGGGTTAGCGACAGAACTGTTTTTGAAACAGTGAGCTAGTGTACTAATTTTGTTTACTGAAATACATATCTAATTATTTTTTATTAAAAGTTTAATGCTAACTGGCTGCACAGCGTTTAGGAAATCTCAATTACCCAGCACTAAAGAAGGATTTTTGTTAACGTTCAGTAGAGTTGCAGCTTGCATCCAGTCCATTATTGGAGCGAGATATAATTTAACAAGTATGGAAACTTGTTTGATCGTTTTGGTTTTCCTTCCAAGTTCTGAAAAATGATTCTCTTGGAAAGTAACGAGACTTCAATAAATGACCGACGTCTTCTTTTATCCAGTTCCTCGGTCTGATATGCATTACTGTTATTGTAATTGCTCGCAGTGGTACAGTGGTTAAGGGATCGGCCTTGCATGTTGGAGACGAGGGTTCGTATCCCGGCACTGGCGCGGCGATTTTCCCCGTTGGGTATAAGGGAGAGCTCAAGCACAATACCCCACTCAACCCAGGTGTCGGAAATGGGTACCGGCTTCACGGGGGAACCGTCATGGTGTCCTATATATAGTGTTAGTTATAAGACATTTGAAAAACCAATGCTTAAGATCATATGTATCAGGCTTGATTGGAAATAAAGCATCCTAAGATGCCGATGTTTGTTTGAAGCTCCACCAGTACAATTTAATTCTTTTGTGTTTTTGGAACAATGATTTCGTCACATTTTATGCATTTTCGAGCATTGATTAATCATTGAATTTAAAAAAAACTGTTGCCTTCACCATCACGTTCTTCCACTCCGATGATGGTTTTTGAGCGGACCAAACAGTTATCTCGGTCGTCCAGTATTGACATGAAACCTGGATGTTCTTTCAACAAATAGTCTAGACAACAGCTGTTATTAAGATGTACAGATCAGTAAACAAGATACGAACATCTTATAATTGTGACTTGAATTTTATTAGCTGAATTTGTAAAAAAGTAAAAAGTATCATAAATAACTACTCACAATTACCACGATTGAATATTTATATGATTACCAAATCTCTCATATGTACATACCTATATATGAAACTATGTTATTCTTACATGTTTATTAGGCTGAAGTTTGAAGAGATTAAAACTAAAGAAATATAGCGGAAATAAAGTGAAGTACGGTTTGATAGATGTTTTATTTTATTTGGATTTAGAGTCACTGGATGCATTTTTTTATGTGCAGTGCATTTGAAAACCAAACAAAAGCTCCTGAAAACATTTTCATGATATCATTCTCAAATGGCTCAACTTGATTTCGATAACTATTCGCGGAGTAGAAAAGCCATGTAATGGCGACAGTAAAAAACCGCTGAGTTGTCAGATAGATAGGACCTTCGTACTTACCCAGTGCACATTCATCGTGTATTTTCCGTAGAAACAAGGTTCGTCTCAAGAGCACAGTGGGAGCGACCACATGCGTCGCTGCATGGATCGCTGATAACACTTAAAATATCTTCCTCGGCCTTCGCGTGAGATCGAAGTGCTGCAGCTTGACGCGTACGAAACAGTGTTCGCGTGAGAGCTCTGCAAATTTTATAATTAATGCATTACTGTTATTGTAATTTTTTCGAAGAACACGAACTGTATTATTAGGTTACATACTTTCTTGTGAAGATTAGTATTGGGTTTTTGAATTTAGAGTCTCTGGAGAGGTTGTTCGGAAATGACAAGCAGGAGATCAGTTTCCGAGCAATCCACCAAGACGTTCACATTTATTTGCATTATTGTATCAATGAATATTACACGAGAAAATCAACCATCACCATTCTAAAAAAGTGTCCCCTGGGCTAAACTTGACTAAAACTCCGTTGCCTGTAAATTGTGAATTTTTGTTGTTTGCCTCAAATGTACTGACCAGATCCCAGAGTGGTCTTAATTCTGGCCAAAATAATTAGATTGAAAGAAAGAAAGAAAGATAAACTAAAGATAGTTTATTAACAATAGAACCTTTTGAGAACATTTCTTTTATTTACAATAGAGCCTTTCCAATTGAACCTTTTTAAACTAAATTTTGGTAAAGATAGAGCACTCTGGCAATCCTTCAGGCTGCGAAACACTCAGTGCTCTACTGGTGACAAAACTCAGTTTAAAAAGGCCTAGTGTCATAATTTTGACTATAAATGCAACCATTCTGGTAACGTTGGTGCGGACTATAATGTAGGACGTTGGTGCGGACTATAATGTTTGTTGGTGATTCCAACCTCGCAGAGCTCATAGCATCTGAAACAATAATAATAGCCGTCGCGTATATATGCGAGAATATTATTTTTTTCTCTATAACCTTCGAAACTTAGACTCGGCATACCATACTGTTCTAGATGAGCGTAAACCAAAGGGGATTGATTGATTACAAATTATTTTAAGCAAATTGAATGTGTTATTCGTAATCAAAATACGATAATATTTCTCGCAGTGCTTCGCTCATCAGGTGAACCTTTAAACGAAAGTTAATTTTGAGCATCACTTTAACCTGCCATTGTAACGATGGCACTTCCCACCTAATTAAGAGAGTAACATTTAACGTAAATAGTAATTGTATGTACTGCTGCACTGGTAGTTACTTTTCAGTTCGCTGAATTTCAAGGAAAACTTTTCATACATAACTAAGACCGAAGTAAGCGTACCTACGCTACTTGGTATTCGTGAAGAGGAAATAGTTCTCATGGAACTCTCACATGTTCGTCAACAAACGTAAACAATCAATTATGACCACTCTTAACCTATTCGTCAACACGTTCCAGCGTATTGGGCCATATGTGTACCAGTCGGTAGATTGCCCATTCACTAACCGGTATAAATAAATGACAGCTCATGTTTCGCGCCCCCTTTAAGAAGTAACTGTTATCACACCAAGGGAAATGTATCGAGCAATTGTATTTTTCACAATTCCTAGGAAGGATAGAATGTATTCGAGTATTAAAGTCAATTTTCCTATTCTGCTTCTTAACCAACCGTTCACAACAAGGTGAACGTATAAAAAGGGTTTTTGGTGTATAAAAATTGAATCATATACGGTACCCTATTCAAGTGACCCATTCTCAGGCTGGTCCCTACAAGTCTCGTGCCGTCAGACAGCAATCACACACATGCATCAATAGTACGAGTAGAGGAGAGAGGAAGACGTGGCATGCAGTTACTCTCACAGCTACCAAAGGTCCTAGGAAATTTGATTCAACATATGTTTTATTTCAATCAAGCCTGGTAAAAATAATTTTGTACATTGGTTTTTTAAATGCCCTATAACTAACACCAGGACGCAATGACGGTTACCTACGGTCAAGCCGGTACCCGTTTCCGACACCTGGGTAGAGTGGGAAATCATGGCTGAGTTCTCCCTTTTCCCAATGGGGAGAATCACCGGGCTGCGAGAAATCTGCCGCTCCCCGGATGAATTAGTCCAATGACAAGATCTGATTTGACACTTTTCCACAGGGTTAAGCCAAGATGAAACTGTTAGCTGTTTTGGTTGTGGCCGTCATGGTCTTCGGCGTAGTGTACGCCCAAGACACTCCTGAGGCCGAAGCAGATTTCATCGAATCGCTCCCGGGACAAGATCCTTCTGCCACCTACAGGCAGTACAGCGGCTACTTCGATGTCGGCGACGGCAACATGCTCCACTACTGGTCAGATTCTCACCCCAAAACGAAACTCTTCTTGTGTTATTTTTGGTGTTGATTCTTTGCAGGTCGCAGCTTTAAAAACTTAACGTCTCAAAGGACTTTACGGTCAACTTTCGAACACAGCCTCAATATATTGTAGGTATTTCTTGTTAAATTTGTTTTTCAGGGGGTGCTTTAGAGGTCACTGCCGAGTGGTAAAGTTCCTTCCTCATCTTGATATCAGTGACCATCTGATGCGAGAGGCAGTTTAATGATGGGTGTTGTAATGAGGGCAATATGAGTACAAGAATGCTCACGTTAAGAGGTTAAGACCAGTTTCTAGCCTTACATTAGCACCGTTTGAATGTAAATACTACTTTTTTCAATCATTTAGTGACCTAGAATGGGAAGAAATTTCTAGGGATTCTAAAACATACTCATGTAGATTTGGCAGACAAATGCTTGAGCGTCTCCACTGCGTAGCCGAAGGCACGTAGTAGGATGGCCAGTAAAATCAAGTAAATTTAAGTCCCACTCGGGGGAAGAAAAGAGCACAGTCCTTGACATAGCACACGAAAATTATTTTCATTAATTCCAAATTGCTGTGGCATTCGTTTCAAGTACGACTCATTTTAAATGAGATCATGAGATGCTGTCATAATGACCAGTTGTCTGTGTCATAAATACTGTATACGTCTATGTGATTTGAGTAGTGGTCTTTTTCATAAATATGAACTTGCAATATTCATTAATAATGTTGACCATTGATCATAAGTATTTTTCAATTTTAGTCGCACAGCTCAAAGTGTTTGTGAAAGGAATTCATGAGTCTGTATTAAGAAATCTGTTTTACCTCTTACCAATTTCGGATTCTTCCTCCTTCCGTTGAATAGACGGCAAAATAAACACGTGTTTGAGCTTCTATATCTCCCTTTCGTTGAATAGACGGCAAAAGAAACACACGATTTCGAGCATCTGTATCTCCCTTCCTCTGTTGAATAGACGGCAAAATTTACACGTGAATTTGAACCTGGAATTCTGTGCAACAGGTTCATTGAGTCGCAGAACGACCCAGCTAACGACCCGCTCCTGCTGTGGATGAACGGAGGACCAGGCTGCTCTTCCCTGGACGGGCTCCTCACCGAGCTCGGGCCCTTCACCGTCAACGACGACGCGCAGACGCTCACGGAGAACCCCTACACTTGGAATACGGTCAGACATTTATACATATATTTTTTTGAATTGGAATACGGTCAGACATTTATATATATATTTTTTTGAAGTTGATGACCGGCGAAACACGGTCCGAATTTAATACGTATTTCTTTTCTGAAATCGACAAATGGCGGCACACTTGGAACACGGTCAGAAAATAACATATTTATTTTTCGAAGTCGATAACCGGCAGCTGTGAGTGTGGGTGCTGTTTTCTCTGCGTTTTTGAAAAAAATTGTAAGAATGCTTTTCGTATCATCTTTATTGGAAATAAACTGTTTTTTTTGGGGGGCCTGACGGCATAGGTAACATGCGTTTTGATGAAATGCTTACACATCATCTGTAACTTCCTTGCATCATAAGGAAGATGCATTCGTTCCATCAGTTACATGCTTTACCGTAAACTATGTTAACTGAGGTGATAATGAAAATATTGATCTGAACGGTGAAAGAGAACATTCTTGGAAGTAAAACTCATTTTGCATTTGCTAAAGGAGTGAATTAAAGAATTTCACTCACTTTTAGTTCTTCAACTTTAGCAAACAAAGGAATGAGTACAACACAGACATTATTGAGCATTGTCTCCTTGCATAAGAAATCATTTATCCCATCTAATCATATGCTTTCCAGAAAGAAGGTTTTCAATTGATTTTGAAGACATTGCTTGTACTCGCGTACCGATAACGCCTCTTTCATCTTCAAAGGAAGTATAAAATTCAGAAAATAAGGCAAATCAGCAGTGATCTTTTTTCACGTTTCATCGTTCACTTTCGGTCTATAACTATTGTCTTCGACCATAAATTCATTTTTCTATTTGCTAGGGAAAAAATGAAGTGCAATTTATTTCCCCGCAACTCTAGCCCACAATAAACACCTTATGCCTCTTTTTCAAAACATTCGACTGTAACAAGCACAGCCCAATTTGTATATCTATTGTAACACACCTTAACTTAATAATATGCGTCTGCCCATTTTAAGTTATAATTCGTTAATTTTGACTTCCTGACTTTCAGTTCGCCAACATAGTCTACTTGGAGGCTCCCGCTTGCGTCGGATTCTCCTACAACGACGATGGATGCGCGGCATCGGACGACACCACAGCAGAGCACAACTATGTCGCCCTCCAGAAGTTCTTTGAGAGGGTACGGAGATCAAACGTTAATTGGTGGCTCTTAGAGAGGTAGTAGAAATCAAACCTTAGTTGGTCTCTCTTTGAGAGGGTGCGGAGATTTTAATTGGTTACGTTTAGACAGGGTGTAGATATCAAACATTAATTGGCTACTCTTTGAGAGGGTGAGGAGAGACCTTATTGGTTACGTTCAAAGAGGGTGTAGAAATCAAACCTTATTTGGGGCTACTCTTTGAGAGGGTGAAGAGATCTTAATTGGTTACGTTCAGAGAAGGTGTAGAAATCAAACGTTAATTGATTACTCTTTGATAGGGTGCAGGCTGCCAATTAACCGTCAATTGTTTACCACGTCATCACGGCAGTCAATTTTGAGTCGTACACCTTACTGATAGTGTTTTTTGGAGTTTTTGCTATTTACTAAAACTGTCTTCAGATTTCGAAATATGTCTTCTATATTTTAATTCAAAGTTGCATTTCTTATGCATTCTCGCTATCCTTACAGGTAGTGTTTCTTGACCTGTGTGTTATTTTTCTTTTTACGGTACAATATGCATGTTTAACTTGAGCATGAGTTTTAAATCTGTTACAAAATGTAACAAATGCATTTTTCATCACTTTTTTCATAATTTCTCGAAAAATTAAGAGCTGCATCAAAAAAACTTAAATAATTATTGCACCAATCCACAATTTAGCAAACATACACACGCTCTTATCGAATTTTTCAAAAATGGAGGAGTTAATCCAAAAAATATGAGTTTACATTCGCTTAGATGAAAAACAAGGAAATCTTGATGAGCATTTGTTATTGTTTATTAAATTTCATTGGCAACCTATGTTGACATGTAGAAATTAAGTAAGAGATAACTGACTTCCAGTTAGTTTTCGATTTTTTCTACACGTTTTAGTCTTAATATTTGTTACTGCGACGTGTCATGAGACAAATATATATATATATGTAACTATTATATATATGCATGCTTAATAGCTAAAAGTTGTGAGGTCCCTGATTGAACTTTACTGTAAACTCGTAAAATACATTTCATATTTTACGAGTACTTCACTGCCATCTCCCACAGTTCCCAGCGTTCAGAGATAGCACTTTTACTTACTGAAATTTGGTATATACTTAGATGAATAATTCTCAACATACACTTGAGGTAGTTTCAGCATCTAACTTCCCTTTTTTCTCTTGCAATTCCCAGCAAATAGAATCAGCATTTTTTTACTCACTGAAGTTTAGTATTTGCTCATATGAATTAGTCTTAACATACGCTTTAAGTAATTTTCACACCTAACTTCCCTTTTTTCTCTTGTAGTTCACAAAAACAACACTTTTACCCATTGAAATTTACCATTTGTTTTTATGAATTATTCTCAACCCATACTTGAAGCCAATTTCACATCTAAGTTCCTTTTTTCCCTTGCAGTTCCCAGCGTACAGGAACAGCGCCTTTTTCGTGACAGGCGAGAGCTACGGAGGCATCTACGTGCCGACCCTGTCTGTGCTCATCGTGCGGAACAACGACACCTACCCCATCAACTTCCAGGGCTATGCTGTCGGCAACGGGCTCTCCAGCTACGATATCAATGACAACAGTCTCATCTTCTTCGCTAACTACCACGGTCTCGTCAGCCAAGAGTGAGTGCAGTGAATTTTTAAGTCATTTGTCATATTACTGCGGAAATCTCAATTTGTGGGGATGAAAGTAAGTCTCAGTTATGGAACAAGTATGATTCTTGATCATGTTAGGATCAACTGGGACTAATTTTTGTTCGTATTAGTTGGGCTTGCATAAGATGATGTGCATGCAACTCGAGGATCGAATGTGCATGAAATTGGGCTCGCTTTCACCAAGTATTCTTCATGTTTTCAAGGGTGTTTCCATTTTCAATGGGGGATTTTTGCCTCGCAGTAAGATATGTACGTTCTTTCAGCAACTCTCTGAGAAATAATGCTGAAAAAGAATGAATTTCGCTAAATTTGCTTATCAAGTTTCATTCCAGGCTTGTAATTTACTTCCTCGGTTTGGTTCTTGAATTTTTTCATCAAGAAATTACACTTGTTTGACTTCGTAAGTACGCCCAGGGCTAGCTAACGTATCTTCAAATTGTTATTGAATAATTTACCATGATGCAGCATGTTTCAGAAACAATTTTTGTTTTGAAAAAAAAAAATTACAGGTACCGAATTATTTACCGATATCTTACACTTCTGAATTCAAGCGAACGTATTAACTCTCTAAATGTAGACGATTTCTGTAAGCAATGATGATAGATATATGTAAGTTGTGTAGATGACATCCCTTTGCAAGGACAAAAATAAACCAACGATATCGCTTCGCATAGATAAATATAAATCAACGATATCCCTTTACTTGGATAAAAATAAACCAACGTTATCCCTTTGCATGGATAAAAATGAACCATCAGAAGATGAATGACTGGTAAGGCGCATCTAACGTGTCTGCCCTATATATAGAAATGATAAACTAGGGAAATAGAATATACCGATGAAACGTCTTTGCAGCGTCTTCGGTGGTGAAACATCCTATCTAATAATAATAACCTAACATGTCTCCAGCCTGTGGGCGACGGCGGTAGCGGAGTGCTGCGAAGGCGGTGTGGAGGGGCAGAGCACCTGCAACTTCGCTTCCAATCCCTCGGCGGCCTGCACTATTGAGGTGAGAGAGACATGTTACCTACCGATTGCCGTATTGGCCCTTTTACTGATAAAAAGGACCTGTTTTTAGCTTTTTTCAAGTGTGTTTCGGCTTCCTTACAAAGATTACATGTTTTAGCTCTTTTTCGAAGTGCGTTTTGGCCTACTGACGACAAGTATGTTTTGACCTCTTTTCAAGTGTGTTTTGGCCTACTGATAAAAGTATTTGTTTTAGTTTCTTTTCAAGTATTGGGTAATTTTAGCAATAAAGGCGACCAAGACATTTCACCTCATTCAATTGAACGCTGGCTTTTTGAACAAAGTTACAGTACTGCCCCATGTACTGTATTACACGGGAAGCTGTAGAATTATCTTATAAACCTTTCGTTGCATAGCATTGATAGCAAGAAGGAGATTTTTCAATTCTCACTCCAGATGTCAAGCTGTTGATGGTACAACACCGTCGCATCTTCATTACGTATTATTAAGCCGTCGTCACACGGAGACCAAATGGTAACGTTTCATCATAATTATCTACAGTCAGCAGCACTAGTCGGTCTGTCCAGGGTCACGAAACAATCAGATTTCAGCCTTAGTTTGACCAAACTGGTCCCAAACTAAGGTTGAAATCTGACAGTTTCGTGGGGCTGTACAGACCGAGTAGTGCCGCTCGCTGTAGACGATTATGACGAAACGTTACTATTTGGTCTCCGTGTGACGGCGGCCTAAGGGCGTCTTTATTTCAAGTGAATTTGTAAGACCAAGGGGCACCAGTTTTATCCCCTCTGGTGATGCTATCTGCGCCTTTGCGATCCATTGGGGCTGGTGCGATAACAGTATTACATTAGTTTCTACTTGAATGTTTATGGGAGTAACACTGAATAGAAGACAGAACGATCATAGTCACATGTTGAATTTGTACATTTTACATTTACTGAACACTTAAATGACTGAAGTCAAGAGTTGTGGGGTAACCAAGGCAAGGCTCTACAAATTGATTTGTTTGTCTGATGTCAGAGGTCAATTTCACAACGCAATATTGAAGTTATGATTTCTTCAGCCCATAAACGCTTATATTTATTGGTTCACGCACGATATTCCGGGTTCATATCACGTCAGTATGCATCCACTTAACAACGAAAGCTGCTAATTCATCATTAATTGGTTCTTGTGTTTTCATTGTCTTTGCAACGAATTTAAATTCTAGGACTTGATAATGAAACGGAAAACGTAAAATACTTATTGAAAGTAGTAAATATGTGGACGAAAGTGTGCCGTTCATCTCAGTCTAAAAATATTAATTCATGGAAGGAATAAGGTTCATTTCCAAAAGTATATTTAAATGCTTTCATTTTCCTTACCATATTCATCATTGAAGCTGTGGAATCAACCTAGCTCATGAATAACCATATCACTAGAACAATCTAAAGATTTGAGTTGGACTAATGGTGAATTTTGTCTAAATCTAGCTTTCGTTTAAATCCAAAATAAGCTGACATGTGTAATTATCACACTTGTAAGATTATTCTCAGTCCGAAATTAGCCTACATCAAAGATAAGCTAAACTCGGGAATTAGATTGCCTTCGAGACCAGCCCACTCAGAAATCAGTTGTGCTCTGTGATTGGCCTAACTCTGGAAATGAACTCTTGCATGCGCCGGAATCCAAGATTATTTTTATAATTTTAAACTGAATCCGACTGATACAAGCAGGACCCAGTGATCTGATTATCCGTCAGGTTAGCCAAATGCCGAGTGCTTGATGTCAATAAAGAAACACTCACTTGAAGTTCTGATAAAAGAAACCGCTGTTTGAGTAGCTGAATCGACAGAAGAAATAACGCTACCAGTTGCGCAGTTACAACAACGTATTTTTTTTGACGATCTGTCTCCAGGCAAACAGGATTTTCAATGCAGTGTACAACGGAGGCCTCAACTCGTACAGCCTATACGGCGACTGCCAGACTGCCAGTCGCGATGCGCACTCTTCCCTCACTCCAATGGCCGCCAGCAAGAAGAATCTGTTCCGCAAAAACTCACTCGTCAGGTACTCGCTTTAATATCAAAAATCATACAGTCGACCCTCGAGTTACAAGACATCATTTTGAGAACATCAACTTTTAAGGATGAAAATCAGCTCTAGAGCTTGAATTAAGCGTTGTATTTTCAATATAAAATAACTGAGGATAAATTTTATCCGTAGAAATTGAAGATCGGAGAAAAGGATACAGCATAACACGAGGATCAATTATATGTACTTATTTTCCCATGCGGTTAAGTGAGACGGTGAACATAAGTGTTTAAATGTCCAGAAATATTTAAAGCCATGAGAATAATTTCCATTTACGGTAATTACTCACTTCTTAGGACACTTATTTTTGAACGTAAAAATACCAGCATTTTTTGACTGCTGTTACTAAAGATTCCACTTCCTTGGAAGTGAAAAATCTTTCGGAAATTAAGGATATACACATCTTAACAGATTTTTTCTCCAACTTTTCAACCTTGCGAAATTGTTCTAGTTCTATACGTGTTAAAATACGTAGATAATCACTTATCATTTTAACAATTGAGTGTTCTTTAAGTAAAAATGATTGGTGATTATCCACGTATTTTAAAACGTATAGAACTAGAACAATCCTAAATGTGATTTTACTTTATTGGACGCATCCAGTTTAAAAGGCTGGATAAAATTTACTCTATTTTTTCACGACATTGCAATAACTTTGAGGTCAGGTGATTTAGTTGTCTTGGCGTACTCGCCAGTAACTGCTTTCTGGTGGCAGGCGTCATGGGGTATGAATAAAATAGTACGAATGAAATATGACTAAAATATGAATAGTATGAGTATCAATAGTATGGAGTATGAATAGAATATGAATAAAATAGCATTTGGCACCAGAAACGAGCTAAATAGCCCATTCTAGGCTTTCTCCAAGGCTCATTCCGTCAGACAATTATCACGCACAGGCAACAAATAACACGTTTACAGTCATCAATTGTCACACGCAAGTAGCAGTGCATTCATTTTAACGCAATGTCTCTCCGTTAGGCAAAGTTCGGTGACATGATTTGACAGTTCTTTTGTTCAACTACTTGTATGTGTTCAAGTCAATATCACATTTTCAACGGTATGTTGACGCTAATATCTGATGAGGCATTACTAATAGAAACAAGATAAGACTTCAGAATAAGAATCCTGAAGGACTGCACATCTAGCAGTGGTCAAAACGATTTTTGAACGCGTTCACTGTGCCAGTAGAGACAACATTTTCTGGGAGCTACTTCTTCAATTGAAAAGAAAAAAATTAGCGTTATTTTAAACGAAAATATTATGGTTTGAGCTCCCTCGAAATTTTCAAATGCGTAAAATTTAGGCTCAGCCAGCTGCCACAGAGGACACAACAGTAACTGTGAAGTCAAGGGACTGTCGGCTGTCATGGCTGTTGCATCATACAAATAGGGCAGTACGAACAGTAATGCCAGAGAATCAGTAACAGTAATACCAGAGAATCTGTAGGAGGTATCAGCGTGCATTGTGAATTGTGATCTAGTATCATATAAGAGCAGAACACGGTCACACACGCTTGTATAAACGCAAAGAATTAAAGAACACTCTTGAAATGCATGCAGAAGAATGAAGATAAATGAGAAAAGTTTCAACTTGGATAAAGGGTTACTAACTTGAACTTTACCTGAGCAGGGAGCAGCAAACGTTCCTAACTTAAACATCTTTACCTGAGCAGGGATGGTGAGGTAAAAGCCGACCCCCCGTGTCTGGACTACAGTACCGAGGGCGTCTACCTGAACAGCGCAGAAGTGAGGGCTGCTCTCCACATTCCCGACACCGTCAGAGACTGGACAGTCTGCAGTGACATAGTAAGTGCTGAAGTCTTGTCGCTTGCAATTTAAATTATTCAATCATCTTTGCCATCGACAATTTTGAAGTGGCAGTGGCCTGCATTAATGATGATCAAACCCTTTTTCTCAGCGTTTAAAATCATAAATTTTAAAAACCAATCAACCAATGATGTACTTATCTCCTTGTAAATGAGTTATGAAATTTGAAATATAGATGATACTCGATATATCAACGCAAAGTTTTCAAGCATAAGTGGCTGCCACATCTTTCTGTTTTAGTTGGGAACATTAGGCCAATCTTAATTGCTTTTGACGTTTATTTCACTAGTGAACTAATTGAGAAAAAATTAATTGAACAAGTTTTCTTAAAGTTCGTACATAAGAAATATTTATACTATATTACAGCGATTATCGAGTTACTTACGTTTATACACCCACAATTGATTATTATTTTTTTGAAATAACAAGTGTATAAAAGTTGTCTTGTGATATTTCGAATCGCGAATAAAAATTTTGAATAAAGGCTCATAGAACGGTATTATACTAAAACAACGAAGTTGAAACTATTGCGTTAATGATGCTTTATCCAGTTCAGTGGTGTTGCATCATATTGGTGTTAAATTTAATCTTATTATCATTACTCTATGTGTATTAATCTAATTAATTTATTATTTAACCTTATCAGACCCACTGTTTTTCGTAAAGATTTTGAATAGACGATGGAAAAACCGTTCCCTTGCATTGAAATCAGCAGTAAATATTTATGCACTACTTGTGCTGTACGTGGGTCGGTCTTGAATACGCAAGTATACGATGATCCACAAGCCACGCAATTAATACAAATGCACAACCGATTCTGTGTGCAAGTTAGTGTATTGAATACACGGATGTACGATGATACGCGCAGTTAATACTAACAAATCAATGGTGCTGTTTGCAGGTTAGTGTCTTATATACGCGAGTATAATACATATAGCATACAAATCACACAGTTAATACTAATGCACTTCTGGTGTAATGTGCATCTCGGTATCGTATGTACGCGAGTTTACGACGATACGCAAACAACGCAGTTAACACTAATGCATCTCTGGCGCTGTGTGCAGGTTAGTGTCTTGTATACGCGCGTGTACGACGATATGGTGGCCCAGTACCTTGAGCTGGCAGCAGCCGGAGTGCGAGGGCTGGTCTTCAACGGTGACTGGGACATGGCCTGCAACTTCATCGGAGACCAGTGGTTCGTCGACTCCTTGGGCTACCCGGTACGTGTTCAAACTCAGGCAAAAAGTTATGTTCTCTTCACCTAGTATTTTTCAGGACAGTAAACGCTATCATTCGATGACGTTTCGTACAAAATCGGTATTATTTTCTCTTAGATTTCGTTGTTTAAGTTCGAAATTGATTCGAACTTTCGACCCAAGGGTTTTTTTTCGAGAGTACAGAAGTTTACTGCTTTTAAAATTTAAAGAAATTTACAAATCGATGGGTTGCACTGAAGTTGATGAATTGAAATCTCTGTCAATTCAGGCAGATGTTCAAGATTACTTCATTGAGCTTCAATGCTTGGCAAATTGTGGTAGTGTCTTTTCTTTTTCTAAAGTAACAAAGTATTTTTCCATTTCTATAAGTTTCAAAACGTCAATCAATTTCTTTATATAGATTCAAGCAACTATCCATTCGTATTCTGTAAGCATCAAAATATATATTCAATTCTGAATTACCCGATAAACGCAATGATACTTGTAGGCTGTCGTTAGCATCAGTACTACATGCAATTCGTACATTCTACTTGTACGTACTTTTTGTACGTCCTATAGCCATTTATTTCTTCAACAGAGTAGCTAGACAATGCGTATCTAAGCAATTTATTTCATTTTCAGCAGAGCTAAAGACGAAGCGTATCTTTCCATTTATTACTTATTCAGAGTAGCTAAACGAGGAGTATCCTAAAAATTTGTTCCATTTTCGTTGCAGCTGGTCGAAGACCATAGGGAATGGTACTCTGGAGCGCAAGTCGGAGGCTTCGTGAAGCGCTACGAGCTTCTGGACTTCATGACGGTGCGCGGAGCAGGGCACATGGTGCCGGAGGACAAGCCTATTCCTGCTCTCGAAATGATCAGGGCGTTCGTCTTCAACGAAGAATATCCCGCCGCTTCCTAGAGTAGTCTCAGGAACCCAGTAAATTGATGCTCTAGTCTTCATTTATTATCCGCATTAGGCTTTCTGCTAACCAACGATACTGTAACTGAGTAACGTCGAAAAGTGAAACAGCATTCTCTAATTATATACGTTCTCTTATATAAGTTTTTTTTTCTACCAGTTTTCGTTGGGATAGCGGTAAAGTTCTAGTCAACAGCAAACAAGTCAGTTTATTTGCAGTGTTAATTATATGGAGTCAATGGAATTTCTAAAATGTCTTTGCAGGGGGATGAAAAATTAAGAGTCCTGACCGACTAGTTCAACGTTGAATTACATTAACTAGCTCAATCAAAAGAATGATTTCGTGTGTCGGTAGCATGAAATTGTAGTTTAAGTATGAAAAGTAATAACAAAATGCACCCTGTAGAGATAAATTTGGCCGTAAAATTTCCTTTTATATTATTTCTGGTTCACAAACAAATTTTCTTAGAAGCCATGCAAGTACACGTGAAAAAGAAATTAAAACTCTCAATTCAATCCAAACCTATTTTTAATTAGACAATCCATATAAATAAACACAAAATTGGTTTCGTACGTCACATAGTAGCTAGCTTCAGCACAAATTGAGTATACTATTTCTCAAATATTGCACAGATAATAGCAGACCGCTGGCAAGAACTCTTTGTTGGAAGATGACACTGATGACAACAAATCGATTTCATGTCATTTGCATTAGGTTGAAATGCATGGCCTCATTGAATTGGAAATCAGCGCAAACTTTTACGCTTTGACCACGACGTGTCCCACCGGTAGTCACTGAGGGGATTTTCATAATACTGCTGACCGATCAGCAATCAAAAATTCAATTTTCATAAATACCTAATGATAACAACATGAAGTCACGATCTATTTATTGCTCATTATTTCCAAAATTGATTTCTAAAATTAATTCTAGTTTTAGTTGAACATTGAAATTCAGATATTATAGCTCGCCGCAGTTAACGTGTTGACAGTGTTAAACATGAGTTTCTTTGCAACAGAGCAACTAAGAACAAAAAATTAGATTTCACTTAACGTTTAAAATGCACAAACGCGAGAAACACGTTTATATGCCAAGATAAATTAACATCTCCCTGATTGAAAATTCCATTAATTGAACTTGCCGGGTGCTTCATGAAACCAAGTATAAAGAAGTGTTCAATTAAAAAGGTAAATTTGGTCTATCGGACACATCACGAGGGAAATAGCGTTAGAATGTCAAGAACGATTTTCACGATGGAAAATGCGAGGACATAGATAAATTGATTAAAGTGTTGATTCAGTCGATAACCTACATTGAACAATAAATTTCAAATGGAGGTTTAATGCATTAAATGTCATTAAAGCAAATCGTTTGTACTAGTACTATAATTCTGACATGCACGAGCTACCATTTTTTTTATTTTTGTGTTTTGAAATAAATATCTATGGGTGAAGCGCAGTGTATAATGATAAAATATTATTGTTGGGGGTACAACAAATAACAGTTTTGGATGTTCTGATGCATGTTTTGGATAGAACTAAAAACATCTTGATTGAAACGATAGATTTCAGTTTTAATACAGAGAACTTCAAATTTTCGTCACTTAACGAATCATGGTTTAATAATGCTTATAAACATTAGGATGAAAGCAATTTATGGAAATGTGAAATTCCTAAATCTGATTGGTACATTAACTAATCAAGAACTTTTACCACTCTAGTAATACATACGAAGATAGCAATGCACCAAAGTAAGGAAAAACAACTTTTAATGAATCAACTTAACCTTTAAATGGTGGCATTTAAAAATTAGTTGATCAAATCATTTAAAGTATTTTCAATCATCAGACATGACCGAAGTATTTCGATAATTGGGCTCCAATGCATGAGCGAAACAACATATAATGAATCCTCCAAACAAACATGGATCCTCCAATCATTTAGAGCATTTTTAATTGCTATCAATTAGCAGAAAGATGAATAACATAACTTGAAATCTTACTAGTGAACGATGTTAACCTTAAAATAAAAGCTTCATCCTGGCACACTTGGTCTTTGCGTAGTTCCCAGGATTTTGAAATTGAAATTGAATTTAGGAGGTCAGGGCAAATGAGGGCAATTTTTGATCTGCGCCTACGTCTTAACCGAACATTTAGTAGGGCAGACGAAAATAGGATTTGATAACTGAATGCTTAACTTACAAGAATTAAATGCCAGGGCAAGTCACTACAGACATTCTGGGCAGCAATTTTCCTGTATAAAGAGGCAGACTCTGTGGCCTAGAACAGACAGAGATCCTCTGAGACTGGACAGCCCTCTCACAATGGGCAATTGATCAACGCAGGCCCCTCTCACAGCTGTGCAGGAAATAGAGCTTAGTGTTCCGAGGAATACTGCTGCTCAAACCAGAGTTGCCAGGTTGGCCTTCTTCTGGCCAAAAATGCTCAATTTATTGCACAGAATTCAACCAAAATGACAACTAAGCATCTGGCAGCCCTGTTGGGTTGCTGGATGCTAGGTGGTTGAGTTCTGTTTGGAGAAAGATCAATGTCGTGAATCTTGGCGAAGAAAAAGGCCGATCTGGCAACCCTATAGCTCGAACTTGGGGAGAACGTTGGGATATCCCCACAGGAAATGGAGGAGTTCTCACAAGGTTATGCTTACTCTCATAGACACGCTTCACCGTTCTATGGATGATGTGGGATCTATTCGCTGGGCAAGTCAGGTTTGTATGTGGCATACAAATTGACTCTAATGAGGATTAAAAAAATAATGTAGTTGTTTTTATCGTAAATTCTCGACACAAAACGCTGCTCTATCGTTAAAATAGCATAATGTACACAAATTTATTTAGAATTTATAGTAACTCATAATTATGTACAGAATTACATAAACATAAAAAACTGAACTGAAAATGGAGATTAAGTTATGAGGATGCTTAAACTCAGCACTTGTCAAGTGTCAAATAAATAATCAGCAGCTGAAACTCTGAATACGAAACCAATAAGGTGAGAAAAATCATTCTACGATAATTAATGCTGCATACTGTAAATGGTCATTATTAAAATATCAGGGTGGGAAGAACTGAAACTTGACTAAGGATTTAACAGCTTATTTTCCATGAGATGAATGTTATGAAGAGTTTGTATATTCGGGTAGAAAACTTAGTAAACCTTTTCTATTTTCGCAAACATCAAAAAGTATAGAATGCTGCCAATAAATCCACTAAATACCAAGCAATATATTCCATTTAAGAGAAACCGATTTTGTAGTCAATCATGGTAACAAAGCTATTGCCTATTTCATGGCGTATTTAATTTCTTATGCCTCACAAGGAGCGCTTCCGATGAGCAGTTCTAAATGTTCGGGCGCGAGCGACACTAAAATACTGAACTCATGTGCCCCACTGCCGTGTTAAGTTACGCAGCCTTGACTTTTCAGTCAAAATTATAAACATCCAAAAATGTTAGACGGTGAAATGATATTATTTCCGTCGTTTCATTAAGGGACTAACCATACGGAATAACTTAGAGATTCAAAGCACCGCGTGTTTACAATTATGAAAGCCAAGTTACTTTTACGACGAAATTGAGTCATCCGCCAAAAAGTCGCCACTTTCGAGACACTGAAGTGTCACAGTGAAGTACCGTGTCGGCATACAGACGAGCCTCAGGCACAGTGAGCTCCTGTACAGATGGCGGCTCTTGAACCGAGTGCTGGGGGACGAGAGATATTAAGGGTAGGCCCACAAAAGCATCCACATTTCAGGTAATGCGCATGTTGCGAGCAGTGAGTACCGGCATTTTGTCCCAATTAAATCGAAGGCTTTTAAGTGCAGGGTGGTGCAAACAGAACGCACGGATTTCAAACTGGTACAATTGGCTTTATATAATGATACCAGTTTTAATTATAACTAGAATAAAATAATACTATTAAAATTACCATATTATTATATAAATAAAATTGTTTTAATTATGATTAGTATAATTGCCTAGTATAATTGGCCTTTCCACTCCCACCTCTGATACTTCGCAAGTCAAATCCATGCTTTCTTTTTGCGTCACTCTACAGCAAAAACAGTATTTATATTCTGATGTATTACAAAGATACGAAGAGGTCTTGATACTGCAGCCTATCGGTGGATGTGGAGGCTCAACGGGACGATTTTTAATGGTGTTGATCTGAATATCGTTTCCTTGAGTTGCGCGATGTATTGTCAGATCCTAATGTAACTTTTCGATACTGCTGGTGCATACGATCTGCAATGTAGCCGTTAACTTAGCTTATCGTCAATCGTTTTCACTCTAAAAAGTTTGTAAAATTAAATTGAACTTCTTTTTTCGAGTACAAATATCTAACGTGATAGCATATCTCAGTCCTGAAAATGGAATTCGCTCCCGTACAGCAGGCAGAGACACATGTAATAAACGCTTGTTAACGAATGCCAAGTATTTTAAAACTCTTTAGTTTTCAAGATACTGAGGTTTGAAGTTTCAATTTTTGGGCCCAGTTAGTCATATTTTAATAGATTTGTAGATGCGAATTTTGAATTAGTTGTTACCTTCAAGTCTGGTAACACTCCAGGGCATAGTGCTTGGGAATAGGGTAAACGACTGGGTAAACGCTCCTGTATCAGGAGCGTTTACCCAGTCGACATTTCACTGTACCTCACATGATCACAAACACACATCGTCGGATGCTGCTATAGCGTGAGGTCTACCATACTATTGCATGAGATCTGCCTCTAGCTAGTACTATAGCGTGAGGTTAGGTTGCCCATGGATATTACTTATTTCCACACATTTAATTTAGCGATAAACACTTAATTTGCACATCTCAAATTGTACCTGGGTAGGCGATATATGTGGTAGACTTCACGCTATAGAAGCACCCTTCGTTGTCTACGCGAACATGGAAGCTTCAACGAGACAGGGAATTAATTACGTGATGCAGTTGAGGATGACGCCCTGCAACACTCCCACGGCAGGAATCACGCAAGCACCGAGCTGCTGCACGTGACTTAGGAATGCCAAACCATGTCGACGTTCAGCATGTTCTCAATGACCACAGTCTACATCCGTACCATTTTCTGTAAGATCAGGATCTGCTCTTGACCGACTACATCCCTCAATTCCTCGTTAACAGTTTGCTGAACAGTTTGCTCGTAAACAGTATGAACAGTTTGCTCGTAAGTGCCTGAGACATGAACAGGACGATGAAAATTTCTTGAAATACGTTCTCTTTACCGATGAAGGCCCTTTTATACGCAATAGAACATTCAACACATATTTTCCACAACTGCGTAAGGATAACCTTCTTGAAGTGCATCGGTTCGACTACCAATATCGGTAAAGTGTCGATGTGTGGACTGGCATTGTCGGCGACTATCTTACTGGGCCATATCTGATGCCATCTCTTGTAAATGGACCAGTTAATGTCCCTTTTCTAAATGACGTCTTGCCTGCACTGCGGGGGGGTATGCCTGTAGGTATTTATTTTCGAATAGGGTTGTAGCACGACGGAGCACTGCCCTATTTGTACAGGAATATTCGCCAATATCCAAACGACGACTTTCCGAATAGTTGGATAAGGTGCAGTGGACCAGTGGCATGGTCTCCAAAATCTAAAGATGAAAATCCTTCAAATTTCATTCTCTGGGGCCTCATGGAATCACCAACTTTTGAAACAACAGTGGAGTCCAAAATGTATCTTGTCGGAAGGATGGTAGTCACACGAGATAACATTGTAGAAAAAACAAGACTTTTGTACCGTCCCAGCAATCTGTCAGAAGTCCCTGGCCTGCATTGACTCAAGGGGCAGACATTCTGAACAGTTATTGTAAAGTTTGTTTGATGAAAGACATGTTACTCTGATATCCATTTTATTTTTCTATTATAACATTTCTTAGAAACGGATAGGTTAACTGAGCATCAGGGTTGAACTTTAAACCTTAGAGTCTTGAAAGTTGAGGAGTATTGAAATACTTGTTATTCGTGAAAAATGTTCATTTTACGTGTCCCTGCCTTCAGTCAAAGCTTATACGCCTCGTTTTTTAACACGTTCTATGCCGTATAATTTAACGTTGCGGGTGTGAATTTTTGTCAATTAAAATTCTAAGTTAAATTTTCAAAATTAAGTACAAAATCTTTCAAGGCAAAAGTGCCCACGCAAAAGACAAGGCACACAATACTGCACGCATTAGTAAAGCTCCTTAATGTATAGCTCTTGAACGCACGGAGGCTCTCGAAGAATTATTGCACAAGGTTTCGCTTTGTTTGATTTGAGTCCAATTTGGGAACGTTGCTCTAGACATCAAACTGCGGCAGACAAGCAAACTTCAGAGGTTGTAGGGCATCTCACTTGAGACCTCAACTTGTGACGTCAAGCAACTTGCGATATCAGAGTTGCGGGAGTAAGACTGCCCACGCAGAAGATTCATTTATTACATTGCACCACGTCCTGTTGTGCGAGACAACAGTGGTTGTCAGCATCTCCGTACGAGTCATGAGTCCCAATATGAGTCAACTTCAAAGTTGAGTATGTCTTACTTTGCGTCTCATGAAAATTAGGCCTGATAAGTAAAAATGTTGAACAATATTCTGTGCTGATCTTAGACATGCATGGTGGGGCACTTTTTGCTATTGCTTGATTTTACGGAGCTATGCCGCTGTTGTGAGTCAGACATGGGATGCAGTTGAAGTTTATAAAACGTATCATGATGTAAGACTATGCTTCTGATGTTAGGAAGGAAGGAAAAATCTGACAAATAAAACGAAGAATTTCCATTCATCCTACGCATAAGACACGATACAAAGAATAACATAAGATATTTTGCATTCGACTTTTAAAACTTCCTGTGGCATATCAGCGTTCGTAAATTCTATACTAAGGTCAGTAGCTTGTCTTCTCGCGATCACTAAAATTTCCAAGAAGCGACACCAGAGCCTCATCGCTCAAGTAGTTTAAGAGTGTCACCCATGGTCGAATCAGGTGTGAAGCATACGCTGGGCGCGTCAGGAAGATCTTGAGTTTAATATTTCGTATTTCAAGAAGCCAAGGAAAATTTAGGTGTCTGTTGAATACATGCGTGAATGTACTTGCGTAAAGCCCATTTTTACGCTACGTTGTGCTTGCATAGAGTGATTAGAATCCTACTGAGCAGCCTAGCTTCTAAAGCATCAGCATTTGTAACAACAAGAATTAGTTTCTATTGCCTCCATAAAATTTGAGTTATCTAGACCTCTTGATCAATTATTGTAAAATTAAAGTTTTGTATTCATTTCTTTCTTGTTTTGTCCTTGTTCCTTGGTTTTTTATTGTTTTAAAATTTTAAGATTTTCCTAGTGGATGAAAGCATTTACGCCTCTTCCACCGCACCGAAAAATTGCCATCCCTGTCTTTTAAAAGGGGCTCTGATTGTGGAGTCTTTCATGTACCACCTTTAATTACCTGACTTCGCTGAAAGAAAACACTTCCACGTGACTTTCTAACAACCAGTCATACAAAATAAAGCCTCGAGCGTTGACCCGTACAAGTCGTTGTCTGTTCTAATTTGAGCATCATAAATATCGCTGCTCTTGAGTCGGAACTGAGTCTGCCGTAGAAGGCAGCGGAGACGCTCATGCCTTGATGGCTTTCAAACGAGGGCTGTTTAGGTGGCGCCGACTGCACTGCAGTTCCTGCATCTGCTCGAGTCGTTAATCAACCGCAGGGCTGCGTCTGACACCTGCAAATGCTGCTGACACAAGTTTATCCTTCCTGTAGCTCTCACGTCTGCATTGCGTGGGAATACAAGGAACGTAACCTGAAACGGGAAGCAAGTGTAAACAACGTCCCAAGTGATGTGGGCAGAATCGTCTGCAGCTTGTAACGCAGGACTGCTCGCAAGTGCTAACGAACAATGCTTAAAGTACAATGCAGCTGCACAAGGCTGACTCAACCTACGTCGGATAGCACGTGCTTTTCTATTTGCTGCCTTCAGAGAGGAAGTTACCAGTGATATTGACTTCATTTACCCCAAGAAACTATACTCTTTATGTCAGTAGTAAACGGCAACATGTACTGTGCAGCCTGTGTAAGAAATACTCAACTTCACAAAAGGCACTGCAGGCAGCATGAGGCCGCCTACGTACAGTCTGCAGCGCAGACGACAAAATCTACCCTGCGGCCAGTTGTGTCCGGCACAAAAATGCAGCTTTCACCAGTTGCTTCCACGGAGCCTGGCGCCAACGCTGCAATTCGTTTCCAGGCGTATTCCATATGCAGCGCACGACGTCGACACATGCGCTCTTCGTGGGACCTCGTTCTGCTTGACCAGTGAAGAAAGAGAACCCAAAAACGGATGCCTTCATTTGACGTTGAAGGTAAACTTTTGCGCTACGCCAAGAATATAAAAAAGACTGGAACTCATGTTGTTTCGCTCCATGCTCGTAGAAATATGGAACGAAAGTTTTGATTTTGGATGACGAGTTAAGCCAACGATCATTTATTCACGCGATAAATATGAGTGAGAGGTTGGTCGTGTTCTTCAGCGAAAAATTGGGTTAATTTTACGCATGACGGTGAAGTAAAAGTAGCCAAATCATTTCATAAAAAAATTTATATTTTAAATTGAGTAACGTGAGAGCTAATTGAAGACATGTGTGCTAGCTGTGGGCCACATTTCACGTCCGTTGGATATGTAAAAAAACTAGAACGGAAGGAAGCCGAGGAAAGTGTGAAAGTAAGTCTGCAAAAAATCCTTGAGTTGCGCCACATCCTTTTCAGAGATCGTTAGATCTGTTTCTTATCAGGAGTTCAAAGCAATGATTAAAATTTTTCCATTTATTTTAAATATGAATGTTTTAGGGCGTAAATTTGGTTTGAGTGTAAACACCAAGCGAAAGCCAGCGCTGTTATTCCATAATTGTATAAAACCTGATTGATTTCATAGTTCGCTGACGCAAACTCAAACGCAAGCTCAATTTTCATATACACTACACCAGAGCTAAACGAAGGTACGATCTATTTTACGTTTACTATTTTCAAAATCGCTACCAACAATTGACTTTATATTTGAGATGCATATTGTAATTCAGTTTAACCAGCTCAAAGTTTCAGATCAAAGTGTTAATAGGGTGACGTAAGACGAGGAGTGTTCCCCTCTCCGCTCCTCTCGGGTGCAGTCAGTATTTGTTCATCAAATGTGGGTCAAGCGCAGCTTATAAGAATCTTTCAACGCTAGTACATAAATATAACAGTAAAGTAGGTTATATAAACCAAACATATCATGGAATTACATAGCAACGCGCTTGCCTCTTGAGCTTCTTTTCGATGAAGGAAAATGGGAGGTTATTTGTAGACGAGGATCAGCTTCCGCTTGCACTGAAACTCAACGATAAATGAAACTCAAATCGTTGATATATGTGATCCATTGTGAAGATTATATTTACGTGTATGCCAGAGAGAGAGAGTTAAATAAATTTTAAATTTGATTTAATAAATGAAGGATGGTGCATTATGTTGAACACATTTCACATGTTTAATGTGTTAGTGTGTGTAATCAGAATCATTAAATTACAAAACTAACCAAACTTTACGGAACTTGTGCCTTAAAGGTAGAAATATTTAAAAGCGCTTATGCATCCGCGCATGTAGTATCATAGCCATTAATTAACACTGCAGTTCCTTACGAAAGCGTCACCTTTCATTAAATGCACGATAAACAAGTGTCAGGAAGATGCCCATTACTTTCATCTTGCGGCCACTCTCAAGGTTCTCTTGCTGTTGAACTGGTGACAATCTTCAACTTTATTTGAATGTTGGCGCACGTTAAAGCGCACTGCTTGTGAATGTAACTCAGGATTGAGATTTCTAAGCAATTTATGTCGTTGTAACCTTATCAGTTGGCAGCAAACGTTCTTCTGTAAATTTGGCTACGTTACGTGCGATTTTTCTCGCCAAAATAATCACGTTTTAGCTTTTTCCTAGTAAAATTTATTCTGATAAACTCACAAGGCTACCAGACAAAGGTCTTGGTGAGAAAAAACAGCTCACAGCGTAACCAAATCGAGCGAGTAATTGCTGCTGCTAGCTGTACCACTTCGACATCGTAAAATGTTTAGAAAATTCGGCCTCTCCATGGTGATAATCTCCGAGTTTAAGTGAATGCTGTACGCATAAAACACAAAGCTTTCAGATGTAAGTCAGGATGCCGATGACATGAAAGCGAACTTCTACTGCTCTCAAAGACGAAAATTTTTACGTGTTAGTTTCTACTTTTTTATTACTGGGCATGCTGAGCGCTTAGAGACCTCGCTTTGACCGCTTACTAATATAATCATTTCGTTTTTTTCAGTCAAACGAGACCTCTATTAAGGTTGAACACAGAAAATTCCATGTATTGCCAACGTACGCATTAATTTTTGCGTCAAATTTCTTTCTGTGAGTGCTTGTTTTTTGAATGAAACCAATAGTTTCAAATGTTCGAGAACTATGATAATTACTTGAGTGGGTTATCGTTTGTGCAGTGTTTGCATTGCTTATTCATCGTGTTCTAGCTCACGTGGAATAGTCAATGCACTCTCTTTCCTGCAAGCATATATACACACAGCGTAAAAAATTCTCCTGCAAGTATAAATCTATATACACTGCGTAATAAATTACTCCCGAGCAAGATATGTATAATGCGCAATAAATTCTCCTGCAAGCTTATATGTACACCGCGTAATCAGTTCTCCTGCAAGCATATACCTGTATGTACACCGCGTAATCAGTTCTCCTGCAAGCATATACCTGTATGTACACCGCGTAATCAATTCTCCTGCAAGCATATACCTGTATGTACACCGCGTAATCAATTCTCCTGCAAGCAAGATCTGTACACTGCGTAATCAATTCTCCTGTAAGCAAATATAGACTGCGTAATAAGTATTCCTGTAAGCAAGATATGTGCATACAATGCGTAATCCAATATTGTGAATTTGCGTCGCTCGGAATGAAACCCGTACAAATCTTCGAAGGTGGTGTAGACTGATTGTTCAAATATGACAAAAGGTCAACACCATGATGCTGAGTATGAATTAGGACACATTTAATGTGATGGATTACCATTTTGTAGTATCTGCCAGTCACGCCTGGTACGAAGCGTATTCGAACTGTTCATCAATTTAGGTATAAAAGTAATCGATTCAGTTAAAAAAAAAACAATTTTTAAAAGTCCTTGAAGTCTAACACTACATACTGCACTGCTCTGAACCAGTTTTGGAACCTGGTTGTGCCAAAAGTATGACAGTTTTTTGGGTCGACATGTTTCGGTTCTGAGAATTCGACACGAGGACTGCAGTTGCGAAGCACATTCTTGTTTCTGTCCTTGCATGAAAATTTTTTGAGATTCTCTTCGGTCTCCAAAATGAATCACATCGATGGAAGAAAAATTTTGTCTGAACTCTGATGAATATTTTTCCACTCCTATGTTTTGACTTTTTCTGTGTATTCTTTTATTTTATCATTAATTTCCCTCATTAATTTACAGTTGCACTTTCAAGTACGAGATGAACTTTCCAAAGCTTTGTTAGATTTGATTCGATTCCCTCTTTACAAATTCCTTTCGAATAATTTTTCAAAATTTTGAAAACTCACGAAAGTGTGATTTGCAATTTTAGATGCTAAATTTTTATTTCATTTCCGAGGATAATGGTAACTTCAACAACTGAAGCTTATGGGCCAAAAAAATCATGATCTCGAACATAATAGCCCTAAAAATACATCAGCTCTAATTTGTTTCAAGAAATTTCTTGAACCTCCAGGTGAGGAGAGATGATACCGATTTTTTAAAAGAATTTTCATTTTCCTGCATGTATGTATATGCGCGAATGCAAGCTAGAGCCAAATATGAAGCTATACTCCTTCAGAAGTGGTTAAGATAGAAATTTTAAACCGGTTCAATGCTCATGACAATAATCTTTTCGATACGATATTTAATTAAACATCGTTAGAATTTTTCATTAGAAATTGTAAGCAGCAACAAATACTGAAAAAGTTGCCACGAATTTCCTTTGCTCATTATCCTATATTTCAGAACATCGCACAGCATTTTAAAGAACGCATATGTCTTGTGATTTCCTCGATGCATAGAAATGTACTTGTGTATGTTTACGTGTTGGGTGTATGTATGTGCGTAGGTATGTATGTGCACGTATGTGTGTATATATTTACATGTACATGTGCACATGTGTGTACTAAGCCATCAAATGTATCATCAAATGTAGTTTAAGCAAGATTAGGAGTACATTGCCCTCAATAATTTTTCGACTAGTGACATGGGTATTACAATACTCGTGTGTGTATCATCTAAGTGTTTAAACTTTAAGATATTTAAAAACCAATGATGGTACTTTTGTACCATCTTTAGTGGAAATAAACTGTTTTTCTTTTTCTTTTTTTTCTTTCTTTTCATAATTTTTCTGTCACCCAAGAAGTTTTCTGTAACATGTGAGTGCTATGATTGTCAACGTCGCACAGCAGATTTTAAAACTCAAGTTCTCAGAGGATAAATGGCAAAAGCCTATTCAGTAACATTATTTGTACCTATGATGGAGCATCACTCTTACGAAAATCAGTTCTGTGATGCAATTTTTTCTGAAAACCGGACATGTCTGGCGCCAAGCGCCAAGCACTTTTGGCAACACTAGCTCTGGCGACGATTTTGACCTTCACTTCGATTCATCCCCGACCCCGCCTGTTGCCTAGTGCACAGTGTTGCCATAACTTCAGACTATCTTGACATTTGTGCAATGAATAATTTTCATGTGGGGAGCGAAGTAATCACACACAATGTTTAGGGTAAAAAACATGCCACTAAATTTTCCGCATAAATCTCCGGTGAATAGGATTTTATAGCTGAACTTACAATAATAATAACAGTTCTGGCCCAAAATTGCGTTTATTTTCAAGAATTTTCTTCTGTCTGGTTACGATCACTGGGTGATTCGGTCTCAAACAAATCCACGCTCCGAACGTTCTAATTGCAGTCTTCGGTTGAACGTCATAAGAAGTAGGTGTGTGAAAAGCGTTCTGACCGACTTGGTCGTCTACCCGCCCTGTACTCTCGGAGCACTCGCGATACACAACAGGATTTCTTTTGTGAAAATAACATTTTTCAGAATCTGGACTGACTTGAATTGATAAGAATTTTTTTAACACGTTATATAATTTAAATTATATTGTGAAATTGAACGTGACGAAACTCATTACTCGTGGAATACTCGAAATGCCTAAGTCCAGTTTCATCACAGTGTTATTCTTAATCTTTGTAGCATCGAGTGGCAGCTTGGTTCACTCTGATAGGCCTATTTCAGAGTCTAATGATCAGCCATATCGCCGCCATCGTTATGATCAGGCATATCGCGCTGGCGGCCCGTCTAATGTAGATCAAAAACATGGCAGGTTGACCAGTTTCACAGACGAAGGGACTGCTGATCATCATTTGAGCCCTCTCGAGGTGCGGGTGCACAGAAACCGACATCATGACAGACGTGATCGCATCCCAAAATTCCATCCACGCTCTCATCTCAGATCTCGGGTCGGACCTGAGAAAAATAGGGAAAATGAACTTGAATCTAGCTGGAACGTCTCCGGTATTGGCAACGCTTCGAGGAGATACAGACATCGGGATGATTCAAGTCGAAAAACCAACTTAAACAGGGAGTTTAACGCAAGGATAAGAGAGGAAGGGAAAGGTTTCAGAGACGTAAGTGTTAAATCACACCCGAAAATAAATGAGTGGGTCAATTACAAAAACTCGAACGGTGGTGACTCGGCGGAGTCGCCGATGGGTCTAACGAAGCTTGATGAAATGTTGCAGCGTCTCGAAAACAACAACGAGCAGCTTCTGCAGCAGCTGCGGCGGGAGAGGGACAACATCGCCGTGTCCCACCACCATGGCCACTCCAGGCACGAGGCCCATCGACGTAACCAGGTCAGTGGTTGCCAGTTGCCATACGCATGGTATCTTGTGGACAGGACTCCAGGTACGAGTACTGGCGATGCAATCAGGTGAGTGGTTGCCATTTGCCATATGCATGGAGCTTAGCTGACGGGACTCCAGGCACCACGACTCCCGTCAACAGGTGAGTCGGTGCAAGTTGCCATATGTATGGTATTTTGTGGACGGGACTCCATGCACGAGTGTCAACAGGTGAGCGGGTACAAGTTGCCATACGCATGGGATTTTGTTGGGGAGATTGCGCGAGAAATTCTCCGTGGCCGTTCCCTGGCGCACCTGAACAAAATCTTTCCGCTTGCTCTCACGACTGGATTGCTGTTGCACTTGCACGGCTGCTGGAATTTTTCCTGAACTGTTGGAATATTTTGGGAGTTCTTCATGTTGTTTGTTGGCTTTATGCGACTCTTTTGCTATGTTGTTTTTAGATTGAAAACTTTTTATTTATTTATAATTTTGATGCAAGAGAAAAAATATTCTTGGTGATATTTAGTATTTTATTTTACGCTAACGAGTTGAACGATACGGAAAAGAGCTATGACTGGTTACAATATTAGAGAATAGGCATTGTAGATTTTAGTAGAATCTACAAGGGTTGAGTTTCCAGACAGCAGTTCGACAAGCGTAGATTTAGATGAAGTCTACCGAGAAAGAAAAATAGCAACAGTCAAAAGGCTGGCTATAAATATTTAGAAATCGCATTCATGGTTGCATAGCTGCTTGCATCGTTTTTCTTCAGATGTCAATTAGAATTTATACTCCGTCTGTAGTATTTGGGGTTTATTCTTCGTCTGCAGTATTTGGGGTTTATTCTTCGTCTGCAGTATTTGGGGTTTATTCTTCGTCTGCAGTATTTGGGGTTTATTCTTCGTCTGCAGTATTTGGGGTTTATTCTTCGTCTGCAGTATTTGAGATTCATTACCCGTCTGCAGTATTTGGGGTTTATTCTTCGTCTGCAGTATTTGAGATTCATTACCCGTCTGCAGTATTTGAGATTCATTACTCGTCTGCAGTTTTTTGGATTTATACCCCGTCTGCAGTATTTGGGGTTTATTCTTCGTCTGCAGTATTTGGGATGAATGTACACATTAACGAAGCCGAATACCTATTAAGGAAAAACGTCTTCGGTAAAGGGAGTAAAATTTGTAGTTTCTCACTTATTCTATATCCGTGGTTCACCCGCCTACGTTAATTAAAGAATGGGTAGAGGCTTACAATTGGGCCTCAAGCTCATGCTCGATCCTGTGGTGTACGTCAGGGTTGCCAAATTGGTCTTTTTTGTACCAAAATCCTCGTATTTTTATTTTTTTTGAGAAAACGACCGAACCATAAATGCCATTAAGCAGGATTTTCAGATGAAGACTCATCTTTATGGTCAAAGCTCATTTATGAAATGGCACTACTGCTTCTTCCTTTAAAAAATTGCTGAGAAAATAAAACAATCTTTTGACATACGTAGACGCGGCATCGGCTGAAACTCGCCTAGCAACCGACGCCTCGTGCGATAATTATGTTGCTTTTCGCAGCTCAATTTTTTTTTCTGTAGCCTTTTACAATTCTTTGCATGTTGTTGAGCCGGTGTAAAAAATGTTCAGTTTTAAATGATCAGGCAATTTATCTGTGAATTTTGTTAACAGAAGCTCTTATTTCTTGCTCGGTGGGGAAATTTTCATATGGTCTTATGTTCCTCTTAAATGATACATCGTTCTCCTTAGATTCGGTCATAGTTTCTCATCAAAGGCACCATCAGGGCACTCATTATTACCGGAGCTTGTTAATGCAGTGCGATGTCGAGAATGGTGTTGAGATTCGTAAAAAACTAGTGTACACGACCTGTCAAAAATGACGGGATTCGATATTTCCTTAAATAAATCTTCGAGACGTAGATGACAAAAATTATATCCACCCTTATAGAACCCACCATTAAAATATTCTTGTACTTAGGTGAAATTACCCAAAATTTATTTATTTATTTATGTATAAATTTATGGAGACACCTAGCGTTTTTTTATATAGGATTAATAATTTATTAGTAAGTACATAAAATTTTTCACAAATTTAATGTGTTCAATGAGATTCCCATTGTAATAACATAGGGGAAATTACGCACAAAAAACTATGTATAATTTCATTATTTTTCTATACATAGTTGAGGAGACACGTGGCATTTCATGTATAACCCCCAATGTCCTCTGTCGTGTTACTCCAGCGATTGTATCCGGATTGAGGAAGATTTTGTTCCACTCATTTTGACCCATACGTTTAAAATTGAAGCAAAAAATGCCCGACTTAAAGCTCCTGTACGAACCGGTTTGCGTTAAACGGCAATTTAGTTTGATGGCCGATACGTGTCTTGAGGTACAAATTTAATTTGGCTGAAAATACGTGTTTCGAAAAAATGCAACTCATGAAGGTGGAACGAAGAAGTTGAAAAACAAAAGTATGCGTCAAACATACACAAAAAAAACGTAGCGGACCATGCGCCAGACATGTGGTTGTGTTGAAGATTCATCTTCTTTTGCATTCTTTCAAGCATCGACATCGATGACATGTTTGTTTGCAGCCCGAGACTCCTCTCCTGAGGGGCAGTACGCCACTGTAATCAATCTCGGTGTCACTGACGCGCTGCTGTTCACGCTCACCCCGTGCCCCGTTTGAGAACTTGGATTGTGTTTGAAAGAAAGAAAGAAGTCATTGAACTTCAGCTCAGATACAGCTCCTGCATTATTCGTGTATCAATTTAGAATTTATTTATTTATTCGTGTATCAATTTAGAATTTATTGGTCGTGAATTTATTGACTTTGGTTATTTTTCCTGTCTTTTATTTTGCCTGATTTTAAACGGATGGAATATGTGTTTTCGAGAAAAAGGGGATTCATTTTGGGAGATAGGTGATTTTCTCCCGAAAAACTTCATAATATCGTTATATCATAAGTCCTAGACAAATTAGTTAGGAATGTACTTTTTGGAAAGTGAAGTAAAATTTCAGTTTTTGGTATCTACAGTATAACAGAAAAGTATGAGCGTAAAACCTAAGATATAATCCTTAGTGAATAACGCACATCACATGAAGATTTTACTCTAGTTATCGTGGCAGGTCAGAGATATTAAAAGAAACCTACGTTATTCATAAATATGAAACTTAGTTTAGAGTTTCCAAATGTATTTCCTAGTATAATTTCCTTGTATTATTTCGTTTGTACTCTAGTGTTTATCATGGGCCTTAGAAAAGCGAAATATGCTCTACGTTCTTGTACCGTAACCTGTTTATTCCTGTGAAATACTTTAATTTTCAAAATTAGAACAACTTTCTGAGAAGATTCACTTCGTTTTTACCTGAGATGATGATTGTGCTCGCCGTACTGAACTTTCTTGAAGATGCAACCATAGTTTGTCCTTGGGGCTGCTCAGAGACTTGATGTTTATAAACAGTGTCCCTTTTTGTGGAATTGCTCAATGGGTTTCAGTGTGAGAAAGCAGATGTTCGGACTGGTGTGGTCCAAGAAATTGTCTCGCAGCAGGACATTGTTTTCCTGCTCTTGTAGTGCCATTGTGAGTCCCGCTGTCTCGTGTACCACCTTCCAGCAGTAGCGGAAAATGTCCAACTGAATGATAATAAAAACTGTTTGACACGTCTCTGTCTCTGAACCTTATTGTTCAAATACTATCTTTAATGTTGGTTTGGGATAATAAAAAATTATCTTTCTCTGTCTCCGAACTTTATTGACTAAGTGCTACCTTCAATGCTAGCTAGGAACATGGTAATTTTTTGCATTCACTTTTTTGTACTATCAAGTAAGTTCAGGGTTTGAGCCGTCATAGGAGTTAATAGCCTGGTTCATCGAAGGTTTCAAATCAATTAGTGCGACTCTACTGTGTCTCTGCGTCATTGACTGAACACCCAAGAACTGCGACATCGAGTTCCTGCCGTTAATAATGGGTAGAGCACTTTGTCTTTGCTAAAATCCCTAAGGGCTAAAATTGTTTGCAATGGGGCGGGATGCTAGAGGAGCGGGACAACGCTCTTCAAGGTAATAATTGAACAGTCGAATTCCTGTCTTATCGATAGCTATGGAACGTGATCATTAACTTAACCCGTATCCTTTACATTCACATGTGTAAACATAATACCCCTAATTTTCCTACTTTCTTCAAATGGTAAACCGCGATCCTGATATACATTTTACGAAATATTCAAAACGACCACTGGTCGTCCCACTCAGCTTCTATTCACTCGCATTATTAAAAAATAGCGTGACGCATTTTCTACAATATTTGCCTCTTTGGAGCACCTTTTTTATGTTAGGGAGACTTAAGCAAACTTAAAATCTAATCTAATTTGCATTTTTCACAAATTCTCCTCGGAGTTGAACTTATTATTACTTGAAACTTCTGAAACTACCCTTGTAACAAGGGGGAAAGAACATATTATTTGATTTCAACTGAGACATCAATCAAATTGCCCCACCACAATTAAATGATTCGAAAATAAAAACGAACCGAAGAACATGATAAGCACTGATGAAATGCGAATGTAGGGTTCTCTATGAAGAACTCCATATTTGTTAATGAATATGCCAGACCATCCACGTTGGCGAAACCTAAACTGAGCTCCTCTAACTATGGAAATTGTGAGAACTATTCGCATCTTCAGAGGCTTGACGCATGCATAATTCTTTATCTGGAGGGAGCCTTGCGTTAACTTCGGCTGTCAAGCGTTCTGTGAAATACAACTTCGCAAGCGCATGGAGCCGTAGGCCAATGTTTGTTCATTAGCTGCTATTGGCGGAGACCCGAAAGCGGTTGGTGGCCTTTAGGTGGTGCGGCATACAGTGGCACTTCTGTTGCGCCGCTGAAACTAGTCGGATAAACTAACATTTTTGAGGCATGGTAACAAATTTTCCCTATACTCTCAATTTGAGCGCCTGGGGATTCGATTATCATTATGGATTCATCTTATTCTGCGTAAATACACCGTGGTAAAGTTTTCAAAGTGGTTACTTCTAAGTGCGAAACATCGATTGAAAATAAACATTCTAATTTCGTGTGAAATTTACTTACTTAAAAGTTCATACAACTCTTGATTTTTTAACGTTTTTTTGCAAATATTGCGCGACATCTAGCGCCAATGAAAGATATGCTTTGGTCACCAACTAAAATGGAAGGCTATTTTTATTAATTGCACTATTCACTACATTTCAGACAGACTTTTCCACATCGTTTTTGCATGTTTTCCATGTGTTGTTGTAAAATTTTTCTGTCGTTTTGACTGTTCTCTCATAAATGTGTATTTTCTGTCGCTGGAAAACTTGATTAACAATAACCCAGAAAATATATCATGACTTTTGTTGGTCTTATTTCTAAACGCCATCGTAGTAACAAATATTTTTAACGAGACGCTATTTGCGTTCTACACATAACCTTGAACAAACTAATACATTTGGTACGCTAATCGGCTTGTTTTGATCGATTTTTTTTTTGTAAACCAAGGGAGGAAAATTAATCAAAGTTTTATTATTCAGCGCTATAATGTTTTAAAATATTCTTAACACTGTGACCGGTAAACTGTTAGATGAGAAGATTTTGAATTGACAAATGCACATTGGAAAACATCACGGAATAACGAAAGGAAAATTAATCCGTGCTCTACATACATCGGTTTGTGATGTTAAAGGTGATCATGCGTTCAAGTTGGAAATTTATGGCAATCGGTTGACCATGTAAGGTTGCATGATTGTCTATTCCAGTTGCTCATTTGATAAGTTTGCATGAATCTTTTGCGTATTTTATTCTGCTCTCGTGAAATGTGAAAAAAACATACTACAGCATTCGTAATCCCATTTATTAGCCCATTCATACATTTGTCGGTGTAGAACCAATATCTTATTCGTTGCTTTAATTAGTTAACGCAAAGTTCCAGTGCAATGCATAAACTTCGACCGGACCGGATAAAACGCCTGATGACAACCCCGAAAAAACGTCCTATCAAAACCCCGAAAAACGCCTTTTAAAAACCCGAAATAACACCTTATTAAACCCAAACGATTTCAGAGTAAAATCATACCCTCAATTAAAAATTACTCGATAATTCTTCGTCGATTGATGTTTGCAATTAACTTCTGCCAAAATTGAGTCAAAAATTGTGGAACCAAACAAATGGCCAATTGCCGAGTAATGCTAACTTTGGTGAAGATGAAATTTAAAAAAGAACGAATTATATCTTGACCGTGAGTGCATATGGAGTTTAACATGCCTTTAGGCTTATAATCATCAGCCTAGTCTATTTTGCATCAGCCAAGTCGATTTTGCATGCTGCTCCACACTAAACCAAATGTGGAACATATCTGTTAAGTTGAGCCGGATCTTTCTTCCCAATGAATATGTAACACTTGTTTCTGCTATTGAAACATAAAAGTTTTTTGTTTTTCTGCGAAACAGTTTTACTTGGTTCATTGCTGTTTTTCAGCCCTATGACTTTATTCTTATACTTTCGTTTTGTTTCGTTAAGTCTTTCAATCGAGCTCTATCTATTTCTAGGAACCCTACAGGAGAATAGTTCAAACTAAATGGTGCTTGCCTCTTTTCTCTCTTGAAAACATGTTTAATGTGGTATGGGAGGCTTAAGCTAATAACCTAACATTAAGCTAATAACCTAGCTCTATAACCTAATATAAGAAGCCGAGTTTTTGACCAACCCTGGGTCTTAATACTGCACGGCTTGGAGATGTCAGTCGCTGCACTTTTCTTTCCTCCCACGGTCGAACATGTAGGGAAGCCCCGCAAAGTTGTGCATTAAGGTGCAAATTGCTTACATTACCGACATAACTTCGCTAACGAACTCGTAGATAAGATCCCGTTCATGTTTTACTCTTAACATAATGGGTGCTGTGGAATGCGTTCCTAGGAGGAACAATGTAATGCACTCATACAAAAGAATGTACATTACGTTCCCTGGAGCTCTGATTCCAGTGTTGAAAGTCTTGGTAGTTACCGCTTCATCTTAAATTTCGATTCATGACTAAAAATGCATGGAATTCTTGTCATTTCAATAATACACGCTTAATCACTTTCTCTGTTTCTGTAAATAGCACCAGAATATCTCAATTGAATTAATGGTCCTTAGACCAGTTTTCGTGGCTGTGCCTGTTCAAACATCGAAAGAGAGGTGCTGGGGTACAATTAAAATCCACCGGTTTGCAAAATTGCTTGAGTTCAACTAAAGTTGTCACTTCGTTTTGCATTTTATCGTTCTCAGTTCGAAAAAATAAGTTTTAGAAAATGTGTTCTACATTTTTTATCTGGACGAGTGGCAAAAGAGTCATTGTCATTTAAACAATTCGAATGGGTTCTGAACCAATTTTTCATCATCAGTTAGTTGGGTTGGGTAAGTAACAACTTGAACCGCCATAAACTCTGATCAGGGGATAAGTTTCGAGCAAATTCAAGTCATTTGACGGAGTGGTTTAATTTTAACTTGATTCCATATTCGGAATTCTTTTCGGAATATTTTTCGTTTGATCATCAGACTTGTGTTGAAACTTACATATTAAAATTCGTCTTGTGTCACTGAACAGCTTACGAGGCATGAACAACTATTTTGACACCTATGCTTCATTTCGACACCTATGCTTAATTTTGACACCTATGCTTAATTATACTGGGTTGAGTTTGCTTTCGTTTTTGGATTACTCAGGTACGCATTTATGTTTCATTTTAACTGAGTTTTTTCACGAAGCTCAAATTCTTGTACTTCTCAGGTGGAAAGTGTACGCCCGTTTTAGAAGCGCTGGGTGACAAGCGACCGTTTTATCGGCGCTAATCTGCCGCCGAGCTGGTCACTCGGTGGCTCCTATCACCTGAGCTAATGGACACAACTCTCGAGTGCTAATAAATATGCGTACGGGGCCTTCTATCAGTCGCCGAAAGATTGCTCTTGCTGAATTCCTGCTCGGCCGTTTAAAAGGCTGCTTCGTGATAGCGGGCAACTTCCGTGTGCCAAACTGAAATGGATGGCGTGACATGTCGGGGACGGTATGTCGTCCTCGGAATGCACGGGGGGTTAAAAATTTTGAATAACCATAAAATCAAAAGGTGTTGACGAAATTCTTGCAATACGGTGTATCGATTCATCGAAATTTTAGCGTAATAGGTACTTAATAAAATGCATAGTCTATTTTTACATAATCATTTGTGTGCGGATATGTTTCCTCTCCAACGGCAGGGCTGAGATTTATGACAGTTTTTTGAAATTAATAGTCAATTTTCAAATGATATATTCCTTCAATCTTTCATACCCACTTGCATGTTCCAGTTTTCATGCCTTCTTCGCTCCCCTCAGGGCAATGCAACTATTGCATCTACTGTATAGGAATTAGTACTCGCAGGGGGAATATGTGAGGTGTCGAGCTGAGTTAGGTTAGCCTTCTTTTTGTTGGATTAAAATATGTTTTTGGTTTGTTACGGACCATCTTTTTTTTCGGTTCACTTCTGTCCTTTTTTTAGCGCCTCAGACTTTATTTTTCAACTTTTATTTTGTTTTTTAACCTTCCTTCCCGCTTACTGTTTCCATGCCCAGGATCCTGTGCGGGAGCTCACCTTGAGCATAACTCGATACCAAAAGGTGCTTCCATCCTTCCTTTTTGAACATCTTTGTTACGGTAATGGAGGCTGAAGCTAACTTGCAATCAATCAATGCCTTCTTTGGTATGTCTTCTTTTTATTTTTATCGTCTTCTTCTCTTACGGGCTGTTTCTACGCGCAGGGTATCCTGTCTGGGAACACATCTCGTGCATAGATTTTCCGTTTTTCCATATAGTTTATTATGTCTTTTCATAATATAACATGTATTATAGATATAGTTCATATAGGTTATTTACAATTACCTGTACTGGTACGAGGGAGTTTAGAACTCGTGTAATAATTTTACTAATTCAAATGACATATACTCACGTCTCCTCCCTCGTAGCAAGCCTGAGATATGCGAGCTCGAGGGCGTTAGAGTGGAGGTTTTAATCCAGCCTCGCCAAGAGAAAAATGCGACACACGTACTTAGTACTATGAGGCAATGGATGAGAAGAAGACTATGGACAGGAATCATTGAAGTCGTTGTCTTTTTGAACGCGCTCGTCTGTAGCATAGGCTGTCCTTTTGATGTTGGGGGAAATTATAACTACTACAATAGATGATCACCGACGGGCGTACTGGGAAAATCATCTTGTGCCTTGGCGATATTTGAAATTCCTGTGAGTATTTCCGAGGAAAAACGTCTGAGAATTTTAAGTTTTTTTTGTTTTTATATGTTTGTTTTCGCTAGTAGCATCCTTCATGTGTACACCCAGCCAGCATCGCTAAACTCAATTGCAGATTTCTGCTGTGCTTTGATTTCACTGTTATTCTGCCTTAGATTTTTGCTTCTCCTCCTTTCTTTCTCTATCTGGTGATATACTAATCGATGTATCAACCTCTAAAATTAAGATATTCGTTTGTCCTCTTGTATTCTTCTTATTTCTTCGAAATGATGACGTTTAATTTCTAATGAGCAGCTGAATAATAACATAATTCTTCGCTACACCGGCAAGGTCACCGCGACGAAATTTTTATTGGTTTTATGAACCAATAATTCCGTTCGAAGCTCTCTTCACGTCATCTTAACGATGGGCCCTCTCTATATTGGTAAAATTAACAGATGTGGCGGAAAGTAGAGATCATGCCGTAAATAAAAATTTTTTAAATTTAAAGTACAGAACATTAAGGAGTAATACATTATGGGTTAAATGTTGAAATTAATGATTCATAAATGATAAAGGATTTACAATTTATAATTGGAATTTTTCAAGAGGAGCCCGATCATTTAAAAATTCATTCATCACTAAAAATTCATTCGGGAATATATCTCATGACTTTTTCATGCAGTTTCTGCTACATGAGTTTTTTTCACAATGGATGAAATTGACTTGGACTGCAACCTTACTGATGTAACTTGTTACTCCCGTGGTCCCTTAACTCAATACTAATTAATGCCTCTATCCTTACTCTCTTTGGAACACCTTCGCTCTGGTTATTGAGGCTTAAACTGAGTTATAATATAATTTGTTACGCCGGTGGTCCGGCGAGACACTACTGCGCTGAGACTGCCGCTCGGGCGACCGATGCGTCTCACGACGCGTCTCAGAGAGCGGCAATTTTCAGCGGAAAGAGAAAATTTCTGACCAATTAACAACTAATTCAGTTCCGGCCTTCAAGTGTGGGGTGGTGCTGAGCACCAACAAGTCTGCAGGATAACTTGTGTCTGTGCTATATATGTTACCGGTTGGGATAATGTAGAAGTTCCACGCACCAGATCTAGTACGTGCATCAGCAAACCGATTCGTACTTGTTTTAATAGTTTTGATTTTATCTATTAGTATTAATTTATTAAATAATTTCCGGTTCAAGTTGGTCCCAAACAAATAAGTCGCTTTAAATTCTTTTTATCTTTGAAAATTTGAATTTGTATTCATCATGTGGGTATTGTACACGCTTTTACTATTAACGTGTGGCGCCAGTCAAATTCATAATATGATCCAAAAATTTTATTTAGTACTCTGGCTCTATAATATTGCTAATATAATTGCCTGATATTGTTAACGGATTATCAAAAGGATTTGTTTGGCAAGTTCCGTGGTGAAATTTCACACAAAGACGAACTCTTTTCTAGTTGATTCATGCATTAACTTCTAGTGTAATTTTTTTCTGTTGACGTAGTTTTCTGAAGAAATGGTTCCAAGTCGCGGTCTTGAAATATTTCAACGCTTTCACGATAATTGAAAATGACTGAAACTTTGCTTGAATTAAGAAGCACTTGTGTACAGTATGATTCACAGGACACTAAACTCAAATGGAATTTTTTTTGAGCTGGTGTCCAATTGGCTTGAGATGTTTCCTTCACGATCTTAGTTAGTACGTCCATCGAGAATTTTTTTGGGGTTTCATTTAAAAACTATGGATTTTTTAGGTGTCTCCGCTTGTATTAGAAATTCTGAACGTGTGAAAGTTATTTTAGAAATCGCGCCAGCCGTGCAGAGTTGATCTCACAAGAACATCCAGTATGAGAACGTATTTTTTGTTTCGTTCGCGAAGGGTTGTAAATGCCGGGTGAAGTCCTTTTCTTGTTTTTTCTTACAAATTTATTGAATTTCGAACCAAATGATGGAAAATTTTGATGCATGGTGATATCGCGGGATAGAATTACTGTCAATTACTTCATTTCTGACGTTCTCATTTCACACTCACCAGCAATATTGTTTGCACCTTCATACTAGAATTTGCACTAAAAAAAGTTTTACATATCTGTCTAATTCTTCTAGGTTGGGGGAATAGGCAGCTGGACCCTTACTAAAAAAGTGAAATTGATTTTCGCAATCTGAAAAATTATTTCTAAGAGATAGAAAGACTTAAAAAGACTGCAGCTCCTTCTTAACTTTTCCAGAAAGCATCCATAAACGTCAACTAATCAAATCCATTCCAATTTCGACATGAAGTGCGGCACCCGCTTGTTCATAACTCGCCGACCAGGCTGTGTCCGAGTACGAGGAAAAGTTGAGTCGTGCCGTAACTAAGGAGGCGGGCATTAGAAGACAATCGCGTATTTGATGTAGCAGACCGTACTGGCCGTAATTGCGTGGGGGCCGCGGCCTAGAGGAGGGTTGTCTACTGTCGTCTCCATCCTCGCATTCGCGGGCTTTTGTTCGTGATCTTCGCGGTCCACAGAAGAGCTAATAAAGTGGCTCTGGTGTCCGAGTTCCTCTATTGCGATGCTCGTTGCGTCAACATCCACGCTGGTATCCTGTAACCTATATGAATATCGTTATGTTATTTAAAGGTTTTATTTGAATTGCAACTTTGTAAAGGTTTATGTCGTAGCTAGATGGTTGCCTATTGGTTACTGGTAATTGTTATTCACCTCTCGTCCTTCTATCAGCTTCAGCTGGATTAGTTTTATCATAGAAGTCATATAAATCCACGCGGTTCTAAAAGGTCATCTTCTAGTTAATTGACACCCACAATCGTGTTAGAGGCCAATTCAAGACATGACTAAGGATGTCTATGTATATACCTACGTAGATATCCTGTCTGTATTGAATTTCTTCCAAGTAAAATTGAACAGGCTAGAAATGCCACCCCAGTTGGACTTAGCGCGAATTCTCAATGTTTTCCTACTCACTTGAGCCTCTCTGAAACCTTACTCAAATTAAACTTCTCTGAATTTAAGACTGAAACCTTTATAAAATTAAACCTTTCTGAATTGAGGACTGAAACTTAACTGAAATTAAACCTCTCTGAATTAAGGACTGAAACCTTAATGAAGTTGAACCTCTCTGGATTACGTGTAACATTTCGAACCCTAATTTTTCACCTTAAGGTCTTTCATCTCTAATTTAAATACGTTTACAAAGCTTAGAAGATGGTCCGTTCAAAACTAGAGTCAAGAAATTAAGTTATTCGACTATAAAAAACCTTGTAGTGAGGATTACTTGCTTATAGATGTTGGCTCGCAGTGGTCTCTTGAACGATAATATTTTACTAGTCAAACCAGGTGTGCATTTTATATGGCTGATAATGAAATAAACATGCGGAAACATATTTTTGGGAAAAAATGTTGAAGGATCAAGGTATAGAACGAAACTTGCTTTTTTTTTATGTGTGCTCAATTTAAAACATTGAATATTCATATTTTTACTTTCATTATACCTTGTACGCTTTTGGCAATGAACTTACAGGCTATAAAAGTAAAGAAAAAAGTAAAGGATATTGACCATATCGCGTTCTAAGTTTTTAGGACAAAGCTGTCTGTACTTCTGAAAAATATCAATTTTATACTCATGTTTTTGTTTAAATTTTTCTGCCTCATTTTTAATTATTTTATTCATAACTGGTTTGCTCATCATTCTCGTATCTATAGTGTCCATGCAGGTCATCTCAGATGTGATTGTGAGCAATATCTGAGAAATAAGTACGACGAAAAGCCTTCTCCTAAGGAAAAGATTGCACCGTCGCATCAAATCGGTAGCTACCTTCAGAGACTGACAACAGGTGCTGCTATAGCGTGATGTCTACCACACTATAGCATGAGATCTACCTCTAGCTAATACTATAGCGTGAGGTTAGGTCAAGTTACCAATGGATATTACTTACTTTCACATATTTAATTAAGCGATAAACACTTACTTTGTACATTTCAAACTGCTCCTGATTAGGCTACATATGGCGATAGCCGTCACGCTATTGCAGCACCCTGACTACACTATAATATTATCGTGGAATTTTTTGTTCCTTCACTATACAAGAAAAACCAATATACCAGCATAGTATCGTTAGTATCAGAAGGTAGCTACCGATCTGATCGATACGACGGTGGAAATGCTCACTTTATTTATAATAAAAGATGGATAACCAGATGAATTCACTCACTTTTTCACCGTAGGACTCGGACATACCAGTGAAGTATTCAAACAAATTTGTTTCAATACTTTATCGTGAATACTTCACGTAAATTTCCACAGCACCATTCAGCATCAAGTATATAGTACGTGTCGACAATCGTCTAACGTTAAAAACAATATGCATAGCGTGGTTCTCTGCTTAAAAATATCTAGTCGATACCTAACTTGCTGTGACTCACTAACTTGAACAATAAAGAGTCTGGGACGTGCTTTTTGTTGCTTTTGACACCGTGTTCTGAATGTTAGACAACTGTCGTCACGTACTGTGTGCTTGATGCTGAATAGTGCTGTGGAAATTTACGTGAAGCTAAAATGAAGTTCGAGATTTTTTATTCTTATTTTGGAATTGGTTTTTCCATTGGGTTAGGATCGATTTCAATGTCTAAATCCCTAGTGGACAGACAGCTTCGGTACATTGTGGTTAACGATCACAATGTTTCTAAGTTTTTAAACTAGCTTTATGCTGATTATAGAGGAATTGTCACTCTTGTATTTTTTGTGCACTCAATAGAAACGTTGAAATTATGTAGGATTTAAGATACGCGGAATTATTGTGAAATTTGGGTGCTGTGTCAACGGCTGTATGATATACAGTATTGTCGGTTCGAATACTTTACATGAGTGGATCAGTTGTGTGGCGCCACTCGAAACTAGTTCTGATACCATAAGGCCAAGTACTTATGTCACACACTTGCTATTTTGCTTGGCTATGACTGCACATATCAAATTCACATAAGTCTATCACACTTTAATGTTTTCATCGTCTGAATTGTGCATTCGCCTACGGTTACATTTCATTCGAAATTGGTATTTTCTTGAGCTTAGGATGTGCTAACTACTTTCGGATCAGTTTCTCTATCATAGGGAGTTTCAAAAATGCGTTCTATTTGGGTAGTCGGTTTTTCTTAGTTGCAATACTTTGACTGCGACGTGAGTCACCGGTGTTACACGGAGAGAATTTTCGCAATGATGCTGATCGATCAGTAGTCAAAAACTCGATTTTCATCAATACTTGATGAAAACTAAATGACGACATGATCCAGTTAAATGTTGGCTATTTCCAACATTATTTACGACAATTGACTTAAGTTTAAGTCGAATATTAAACATCAGTTTTACCTGCCACAGTTAAAGTTTTATAGCAACAAATAGTGAAGTTGACAGCGATAGAAAGCACTTGCACGAAACGTGTGTAGGTTGCACCACAAAGTTAGCCCTGCCCCGCGATAGGCCTGGTCTGGATACAAAATTTCAAGCCAAAAAATGGTCACGTAAACGTTGCCGTTCACGTCAGGAAACATGACTTTGGGTTTTCTGTAGCATTCTTGGTAAATTATCAGCATATTTACCCGAGCAATTTCTTTTTCAGTTGTCATAAGTTTGTTTGTTACGTCTAAAATTGTAAATAAGCTTTAACTTCAATTTGCACTTACAAATTAGGGTAACGTATGAAAAGGTGCTGAAATAACTGCTTTCATTAGCATTTGGGCAGCACGCTTCTGTCCGTTGCTTAACGAAGCCATTTGTTAGACCGTGCCACAGTTGCGCTCTTGTCCATGGTTAATAGAATGTTTCCAGCAGCATATGTTACGCACGACTATTTGTTGGTTAAGGATACCATATCCAAAAATGGGAAACTTTTTCTCTATGGGACGTACGTCTATGAAAATTTGCAGACTACTAGATCTCCACATTTGTAACAACTTATCTT